>MU159130.1:254895-266433 GCA_015888305.1 Antheraea pernyi | reverse complement strand
TATTAAATCGAAAATAACTGCGTTTTGCCTGATATTGAGTCTGAGAATTACAACATAACTATATATATACGTGCTCGTCTAAAAACACTGGCTCATACAAAACGCGACACTTGTAAAGGAATCGGGGTGTCGAATTTTTCACTATACGTGTAGTTACTGAACCTGTCTGGTACACTAGTACCAAATACTAATTTTAACTTTCCATTAGTTGCTACTTTGCAAAGTTTGCATTTAATATTAGTTAAAAGTAATTTTGGTTCAGAAATCGAATGTTTAATATGAGCAGTGTACACTGTATAGTTGCTAGTAGCATTTGCCGGCGACTTAATCTGCGTTTGTATCTTTATAAACGATTATATTCACAGGGAAACCTAATTTTTCTTTTGTCTATAATAATATTAGCCTAAGTTACTTCTTATAACATAAATTATATGTAAATGAAATTTCCGTTACAATCGGTCTATTTCAGAGGTTAGCCGGGACTAAAAGACAGAGAATTATTTAAAAATTGTTATTATTTCCGTATATACTTTCATATCCATCCAAAAAGTTATTATTTTTTCATTACAAAGAGACATTTGAATTATTGTATAGATTATTGTTAATATTGTTATTGTGAACGCTAGTTAACTTTAGGTTTACTTGTAGTCAAAATTAATATTCAAGATGTTAGAATGTTTTAAATAATATACACCAATAAAATAATGTTTCTAGAAGCGTACAACAGCTAATGAAGGAAGATAATTACGCGAACCGCAAAAAAATTAAACTGACTGTCAGCTTCTGTTTTTCTTGATTTATATAATAAGTGATCTTCAAAAGAAGAGTTATTCAGCTTTTATTAAGCTACTGTGAAATATCCGACCTTGTCCTCACTTTTCCGCAGTTGTTACTTAGGCCAGGAGTCAATCAGTGTACGAAAAAAAAAATATTTTGTTCATTTTTATAGCTTAAGAAAACGTTTGAATAAATGATAAATAGAATTGCCAAAGTCATGAAGAGATAACTGTTGAAACTATTTACTGATTGCAGTAAGTAATCATGTATGAAATTTGTTAGATATTGCTATCAGAGACAAATCCAATGTAAGTTCTACCAATTTTCGCTTTTCCAATACAATCGTAGCGGAGTAAGCGATATCGAAAAATGTATCTATGAAAATAAAGTTAGGTAATTTGACTTCTATAAAAGCTGAGATTTTAATGAATACCATACGTTTTCTAAAACTCTTTTCTATGTATTCTAAAGTTTAAATTTAAGCCGGGTTTGTTATCAAATTTGCATATAGAGCACTATTCCGCAATCTTCGATTTATGCTTTAACCTCGGGCGTTGACTTTCACACCTCCGTGCTCGCTAAATTACTTACAGATCGTGCTACTTTATAGAATAAGTCTTCAAAATACGAGCCGGTAGTATCACTTCCTGTAGTTAGTGCTATTTTAATAAAAAATACATGAGGTTATGCGTTTTTCAACACACATCAAATTATTCATTTATAACAACTGTAGGTTAATTAAATTTTGATTACGTCTCTACATTTATTGTTTGGTCCTATAATATCTGAATACTGAGAGATAATCTTAAAACGTTCTTAGTAAGTCATTATCTAGAGGCTCTTCATAATGTATTGTTTAAGATATCCATTTTAGTTTCGAAATCATTTTAAAAATATTCCATGTTTAAATAAGTAATTGAAGAGTTATTTTAAATAGGGATCATTGACTAAAATTGTATGTAACTATAAAATATGGATTTAGGGAAGTAGTTGGTTCGAAAAAAAAAACATGATTTTTAAGACCTCATCAACGAACTCATCGTTTTTTTATTTCTATTTTTTATTTCATAGGAGGCAAACGAACATTTGGGTCACCTGATGTTAAGTGATCACCACCGTCCATAGACTTGTAACACCAGAAGTGCGTTGCCACCCTGTGTTTGGGGGAGGGGGAGGGGCGAGGTGGGTTATCCGGCGCTCTCACTGAGCGAACGAAACGCAACAATGCAAGCAGTGTCACTTCACGTCACTTTTCTGCGAGAGGATTGGTAGTACCCCGGGTGAGCCGTCCCATTCATGCTGAAACCAGTAATAGCTTCAGCGTGGCCCTATCACCTCCTATTGAGAGGCCTTTGACTCTAGTCACAGCAGCCCCATCATAACCTAATTATACTACATTTAAAACGTTTCGTATATTTTCTTTTAAAAAGTCGCCTTTCATCGTCACAGTCATTTTTTATTAATTTAAAGGGTTATAAAATTTCGTCGGGATAATTATACTGCTTATTATAATTTATATCATGTAAATATTTACAATATGGGTGTCAAAAATTAGAAAAGGGATCATTACCTAAATAATTGCCTATTAAATAATTGATTTATGACTATTCTGAATATTTAATACGTAAGTTTTTATGTTTACAAAGAAAACACGAAATCGTCGTGACTTGAGATAGTTTTTTTAATTTATAAGTTCTCGCACTGGGCATTAGAGTTATCTTAATAGTTCACGAAGGCAGTGTCGTGTCAGATAAATGTACAAAGTCGATAAGGTCTGTAGTAAAATTTAATTTTATTCTGAGATATTATCAACAGACCTAAGAAAGTTACTCGTAAAGTGAATTATGAGTATTAAACTTATATTTATGTCATTAACTTCAAGAATTATAAGTTCACTAATTATTAATTAAAAATTCAATACTGTTACTGTTATACACATTAAATTAATTAGATTTTTCGCATGAAAACTTGATGTAATCTTTTTGGTCAACTGAAATATAAATAACGGACATTTTAATTTTATTTGTATATAGAAATTAATAATAGTGGTGTAATAGAAAATAAAATAACGTATTTGTTTTATCTTTCTGATAAAAATTATAGTGAGCCAATAAAAGTTAGTACAATTACAGTACTATAATGCAAAATGCAAATATAATTGGCCATTAATTTTATGTCCTTCAACGGTAGAAGCCGGGGATACAATTCGCTATGTGGACTCTGTATTTAAAGAACTTGCGTGCTATATAGCAACAAAGGTTGCTATGTCGCAAATATTGTACAGACATTCGTGAGCATGTAACGAGCTTTTCCCTTCATAGGCACAGTCATAAAACATTATAGACTTCCTAGTGACATCGTCTCACTGTGCGACTCAAATCACGAGGTAAGAGGGCACAAGCACTTTCTCATATGTCGTGAACATAAATGGGTTTGTTAATAATGCATTTGTGTACTATTTGATTTTGAACAACATTGAATAATTCTACGTTTTCTATTTGTATTTAACTCTTCGGAATCAATATTCGTTTAATTGTGGCTTATAGTTAAATAAATTGAAGCAATAAAGTCGTGAATAAACATAGAGTAGTAAGTCTTAGAAAAGAGGCTAAAACAGATTTTTGATATTCAAGTCTAAAATTAACATTAAATAATAGGACTAATAATGTTACATCTAAATATATTGGCAAAAGCCGTTTTTGTTGATGTGTGTTGTGTTGTAACCATTATGTGAAACATAAACATCTCTAACATTGTAGTTAGAGGTAAACTAAATGTCAAATTGGTTTTAAGGCCATCTATTGTTCAATTTTTGTACTACATTAGGTACTAGATTTACAATTGATAAATGTTTGAAATTGTTATGTTATTGGTTTTGTTCGTACCATGATCAAAATTTTCGTTTTTCTACAATTTAAAATTGTCTCCTTTGTTAATTCATTCGGATTTATTCAAGAGATTATTGCGCTTCGTCAGGATGCACATGACATTTCTAACATAACTTAATTGAAGTTTAAGAGTTTATCTATTTTAAATTTGAACAACAGTGAAATGTTAAATAATCCACACTCTAATTGATCATCTAAATATTGACAGGCGGCGGCCCCAATAGGTACTGTTACCGCAATACATAGTCCTACGCAAATCGACAATACATATCATTTCAAAAGGAATAACTTATTCGTCTAGTTGTAGAAAAAAAGTCTGTCTATACTTGTGCACACGCGTTAGAAGTTAAATTTCTTTGGCGTAACAGGATAAAAATCTTTTCAAAAATTTTACCTTTCGCCTTATTCTACGTTTGTAGAAAAAACGACACCAACAATAGAAAAAAGGTATTTAATACATTGAAAATTTTAATACAAAGAAATACAAACAACAAATACAAAAAAACAAAATGTTGACTATAGCTAACTTCAGGGTATCGGTTTTAATCTCATCATTTTTCCCTAACGCGCCAAAACAAGTATAACTGCAAAAAGCCTCTTGAAACATATATACAAATACAAGCATAAGATGAAACTAACAAGACGTAAAAATATCGTTCTCAGCGAAACCGCAATAAAACAGCTAAACAAAACAAACGAGTACAAACGAACGTGTAAAATATTCCACGTCCGACACGAAAGCGAAAATAGTTCACGTTTTGCAAAAGTATTAAAACTTTCAAGTCTTTTTACCTTTTTTAACTTCCACCGATGGTGAAATTCACCACAAGGGGATGTACTCTGGCAATAAAAAATTAGAGGGTCCGAGTTTGTTAAAAATAAATCAATACTAAACATTTATAAAAATAAAACCTTACTATTGACCCAGCCATTGATTTGGTGTTGGTACTATTGACTGCCTACTTCCCACCGTAAGAAAGAAGGACGCATTTGACTAAATCAAAACTCGTAACTCGTAACTAAACGTATCTATAGCTTTTTAGTTATAATAATATAATTGGTGACCGCTGCAAGATTTCCAAAAGTACTAACTTAAAAATACCATTTCTTAAAATGTATGGTGCAGGTTTGATATTCACCTAAAAAAACAAACATGGCATGGAATCAAATAAAATCTTAATTAATCTAGGTGGTAGAGCCACACTGAAACTATTACTGGATTCAGCATAAATGGGTCGGCTCGCCCAGGGTACTACCACCCTTTCATAGAAAACCGACGTGAAGTAACAGTGCTTGCATTATTGCGTTTCGTTCGCTCAGTGAGATCGCTGGAAGCCCACCTCCTCTCCCCTCTCCTACCCCTTCCCTCCAAAGGGTGGCAACGCACTTGCGAATCCCCTAGTGTTGTTAGTCTCTATGGACGGTGGTGATCACTTAACATCAGGTGACACACCTGTTCGTTTGCCTCCTATAACATAAAAAAACTGGATTTTTTTAGCTAAATCAAACATTAAGCATATTTACACACACCGATATCTATATATTTGTTTTAAATGGTTATTACTATACTATATATTTGTTTAAATTAATAATATACGCGCAGAAAAACACACCTCTAGTGTGCATGCCTTCAAACTTTTCCCTGGCGAATATAAAATTCTCTATCGATAGGTAAGTACGTGTGTGAGCTAACACGGGAATTAGCAAGTTGTTTATCAAAAATGACGAACGTAAACAGAGTTGATACCCGATGAACCTTCGGAGTTAAACATAGTAAATAAATGTTCACCACATGTAGATTTCTGCTAAACGATTGCCGGATTACCGATAACTATGTACACGTACAAATAGTAAGCGATGTTTCAGTGGATTGTTATAAAAATAGTTTAAAGCGGATCTAAAGTGATCTGCCTATGTTTTGTTTCTATTTTTATGTTCTTTGATTTTATTTACAAGTACGTGTATATCTTACGATGGAAGATCGGTTTTATCTTGTTATATGCTTTTTAAATTTCTACGTTTGGTCAAAATCTAATCTAACGTTAAATGGCGATGTGGTATGTGAGTTCGCTAAAACTATAGGGATAGTACCCGCTACCAATTGCAACTGCCGGAATAAAGCTATAATTGATATGGTGACATTTTCAACTTGTACGTAACTAGCCAGGCTGGTATCGGAAAATAGTCCCACCGCCACGATGTTTTCTTTTACCGAATGCTTCACTTTACAAAGATTCTAACGACCGAAATCTGTGTAGTGTTTACGAATGACTAGGTCAGAACCATACAACCCAATGAGGTTTTAACTAATGCATGTCGTTATCCGTTTTTGCCACCTTATGGTCCTCGCTGGATATATTTATAAAACCTAGTGCCCGTCAGGTTGTCCAGATTGGCTATAAAATAATATAACATTCTTTCCTCACTACAGATACCAAAATATATGCTCGATTTCGTGGGGCACACATGTGTACCAGCGTGTGTACCTCACTAATCTATATGTGTATGATTAGCGGTGCTATTTTAGTTTAGTAAGATTTGCGTTGTTTCGTCCAAGACAACAACCCAAGCCAAGGTTCGGCCATTTTGGCACTCTTGAGCTTGTTGCTTGGCAGCTGAGCGCCATAAGCAATAGACCAATAGTGTTTTTTTTATTTTTTATTGTATCACGGCAAAGTGACTGCACTGTACTTGATGGTAAGCACAGTACAATCCAAAAACAACGGCGACCACCGAGAGATACGCCCTCCTCCGGCGGTCGTCGCGGTTATGCCGGCCTGCGTAAATGTCTCTTCACGTTACGCTTGAAGGACCCCATGTTATAGGAAGGAGGGAACACAATAGCCGGGAGATTGTTCCACAGCTTCACGGTATGGCAAAAATAAGATGTAGCGAACTTTTTAGTTCGTGCCCAGAGATAGGAGTTACCGTAAAACTATGGCTTCGAAGACCAGCGCGCGTGGTTCGGTTGTGAAAAGGAGAGGAAGGGATTAATTTGAATAACTCTTCGTGTACGTCCAGAGTGGCCGCTATCATCGAGCGTCGAGCGTGGCGTCGCGTGCAGCGTTCGTGTCAAACAGATGCATACGTGAGTGTCCTGAGCGGCGCGCGACCGTCGCTCGACGCTCGATTGCGTCCCCTCTGGACATACCCTTAGTCCAGTGAAGCTGTGACGACCCACAAGGTCAAAAGTGTTAGTCACTTTGAAAAAAACAATCACATATTAATATGTAAACTTTATTATTGTTACATATTTTTATTTCCAAGTGGTTAGAACTTCATTGGTTATTGAATAAATATTGTAGACTGTAGACGTCACAGTCGTGAAGTACACCGAAATGATTTACGAATAAAAGCCTCATCGATAGTATGGAATAGAAAAGCTAAGTAATACTAACATTTTTTATTGATAACACTAAAACTCAGCAATGGAAAATAAAGTAAATTTTCAAAAAAAAAAAAGTATTAACCGACTTCAATATCAATCAAAAACCCATAAGGCACTAAAAAGCGGAATATAAATAGTTTATCAAATTAACCAAATTAAATAAAACATATGAATATGTGTGCTACCTAGAGATGCACCTATAAATGGGACCACACGGGAAGTACCAGCTTTCAGATAAAAAAGAATAATCAAAATCGGTTCACTCAGTCCAAAGTTATGAGGTAACAAACATAAAAAAAAATCAGTCGAATTGAGAACCTCCTCCTTTTTTTAAATCGGTTAAAAAGAGAAGTAATTCACTTAATTCTATTACGTTACATAGAGCATTATTGTCGAGAATGTATACCCGAACTAATTATTGAGATTGCTTTAGCCGCACAATACATACTGCTACATTAACAAAAGGGTTTATTTTCATCCACCCTTGATTATAATCACGTGTATTTTAACGTGTTACATTATTATATTAGAATTAATAATATTTTGCTTCAAATAAATCTACGCTTCTGTTTCTATCACAGCATAATGTTAGGTATAACTATTTTTCACTAGCTATTTTCTTACTATATCTGGAGCTTAGTATGCATGTTACTTGTTGCAACCACAATTTATCTAACTACAAATAGAACCACGTCAGTTATCGTGCTCGTTTGTACGTTCCCTTGTTTCTTCTAACTTACGCAATGGATTTGCATACGGTTTTCATTGTCATTTAGATAATTTCTTCCTCATGGTTCATATGTATAACACATATATATATAAAATACTATCTATAAGTATAATAAGAATAAGAATGTAAATCTAAAGGTTTTTATTGTAGCACGACAAAATGACTGCGCTATGCCTTATGGTAAGCACTGTACAATCCAAAAACAATGGCGACCACCGAGTGACATACATCGCCGGTTGCCGCTGTCATGCCGGCCAGCGAAGAGCTGGATATGCACAGGCTGATCCCGAAACGCGACCCGCAGGAGCCAATCACTATGACGGGGTTTTTCGCCATATACATGGTGGTTGCGACCCAGTCGGGCTGTAAAACCCTACCACCCCGCTTTCGCCATTGCCTCGTTCATTATTCAGCTGGGTGCACCACGTGCAGGTGACGTTGGCTTGGATGTCTCAAGTCTTAGATGTTATTCGACACGCCTTACACCCCAATGTTTTTTGCATTGTTGCAAGTGTCTTGGAATAAGTAATAAAAGTAGATAAGTCAATGGACTTAATTATATTTTATTTAATTTATTAAATAAATAAACAGCTGGTATTAATATAAAATAGAAAAAAGTGGACGTATTTTAATGAAGTCGTAAGGAGATGTTTTCGAGTTGTTACATTGATAACTCTAACTAAACTCTACTAGACATGAATATATATATATATATATATTTACCACGTAAGAATAACCGATAGAAATCATTTTTATCAGTTACATATTATATAACTAGTTAATTGTGACGCTAAGTTGATAAATTCGTGTTTTGTAGCTGGTAGAGCCACACTATAGCTATTACTGGTTTCAGTGTGAATGGGTCGGCTCACTCGGGGTAGTACCACCCTCTCATAGAAAACCGAAGTGAAGTAACGGTGCTTGCATTGTTGCGTTTCGTTCGGTCAGTGAGAGCGCCGGAGGCCCACTTTCCTTTCCCCCCTCCCCGATCCCTCGCCTCTCTACCTCCAAACATAGGCTGGCAACGCACTTACGACTCTCCTGGTGTTGTTAGTTTGACTCCTATGTTATAAAAAACCTAAAATTATAAAATACCTTGGTTAAATTGAGCATTTAATGAAAATCAAAAGTGGCCTTTACAGCACGTCATTTGAATGAGTATTTAAAAAAATATTACGTAGTTTCTTATGACCTTCATAAGCTCTAATTATTTATATTTAATTCTGACGCTACATGGGGAGTCAGGGCGGTTTACTAGTGTATTAAAAAAAATGATTATAGCGACATATAATGACAATACTTTCCGTGTTAAAATATCATCAAATTTCTATATTAATTATACGGTTAAACCGCGAATAAGTTGATCTACCACCGCGTTACCTATTATTGAGTTGAGTTGAGTTATAGTAAAAAGAAAGTATTATATAAAACACTTTTTTAATTTTATAGTTTTGAACATAATCTCATCTGATATTAAATAACGATTATAATAGGTATTTAACTGCAAGCGTTCAGCAAGTTGATTGGATCCTGGTTCAGCACCTAAACAATGCCCTAAACGAAAAGTGATGGTAACTGTTTGGTAGTCTAGCGCCGGTGTGATTCATCACAGCTTCTTACCAAACGGAGTGAGCATTACTGCAGATGTGTACTGTGAAGAACTGAACACAGTGATGGAGAAGCTGGCACATCTCCAACCAGCTTTGGTCAATCGCTCGTCTCCACTACTCCTGCACGACAACGCGCGACCTCATACTGCACAGCAGACGGTCTCCAAGTTGCAAGAACTGGGGTTGGAAGTTCTCCGTCATGCGCCCAACTCACCAGACCTTGCGCCTACAGGCTATTACTTTTTCCAGAATTTGGATAATTCCTTGGCGGTGAAAAAATTCAATATCCGAGAGGCAGTACAAAATGCCTTTGAAGAATTTGTTGCTCCCGTCCAGCTGATTTCTTTAAGAATGGCATCAATAAACTGCCACTGCGTTGGCAAATGTGCATTGATTGCATGGCTGATTACTTCGATTAATACACATAAAAAATACAAGAAAAAAATTCCTTTAAATTTTTTCATACAAAACGGCAATTTCATAGGTAGACTAAATATAAAATGGTAAACACACTAAATATAGATGGGACTGGCTCTTAAGAGCAACTGCCGGAACACACCAACAGGTGCTTGGCGTTATGTTGAGGGTGGAAGCTAGACAGGCAGTCTTAGAAAAAGACCTACTCTCATGCCCACGTTTTCCTTAACCGAATTCGATTCGAAACTACGTGCATCGTCGCGGTGTCCGAACACGCTATCAACTAAGTCATAATCGCTTCACTTACATTCTTAGATACGCCAATATTCAATACTAACTGTGCCAGCGACTTCGCCTACGTGGTAGCTTATGTAAAAAACAATGATTAATAAAGTAATTAATAAAGTCATCTCAATGTATTAAGTCCATTTACTTGTCTACTTTTGTCTCGTACTTACTCCGCGTCGTCATTAAAACTACAATAACTTTTGATAGAGTGAACCGATTTTATTAAAACAAACACTAAGTTACTCCCGAGAACATGCTTCATATATATACTTTTCTTGCTGAGGGTTTGTTGTGAACCCCGTAATTTAGAAGTGATTCGTGTTCATACGAAAAGACAGACAGAATTTTTTTTAAATGATCGTAATGTATTCTATTTTTTATTCCTAGACACCTTCCTAGACCTTCGAAACAGTACAGACACTTTCAATGTACATTCTTATTTAATGTGTAGAAGATATAGATATAGATTGTGGTGGTATTATAACCATACATTTTATGGTGATAGTTCAGACGTTGTTAAAATTTAATGAACAGATATATTATACACATATTGATATACACTGATTTTTATAAAATTACTTCACTGGGTGTGAGGGTGTTTAAATTCCAAACTAAGAGTTATTGAAATAAAACACAAGAAATGTTATACATTTACAACCATTATGTTCTTATTACGGCCCAGGCTTATCTTTAACGTTGGTGAATGCGGGCCACGGTTCGGGAAAAATCATAAAATGAGGTCCGGAGATTGGCTGACGCTACTTTTCGTATAATATGGGTTGCGGTAACTTTTAGGTACAAAGAGATGTATAAATCGGTCAAGTACAGTAAATACTATTTTCTTTTATATAAATATAATAATATAAACTAGTGGGCGCCCAGTGGCCGACATTCGACCATAGTTCATTGATTTTTTAAAATTGAATGTAGAATGGAAAAGGGTAATTGGAACGTAAGAGTAAAATAATACCTACAGTCGAGCATAGCAACCTCCTTCACAACCTTTTTTGAAGTCTTTTATTGAAAGATGTCAAAATATCTTTTTTATTTACATGTGTGTATATGTTGTGTAAAATCGGAGCAGCAGTGTGAAGTAATGTATATTTTAATTAATTTAATATACTTTTAATGCATTTTATATTTAAAAAATAGCCCTTTTTTTTTCCTCGAACTGACTACGCTATTGACCCTGCAGGGTCTTTACAGCTTCACCGGACTACTAAGGCGAGCGCTTAAGGCACTCAGCCGATTTGGTTTTTAGGTAACATACACAAGGGCGCATGCGCACCTCGGCTTGGGCTGTTACCTGGAAAAAGTCGCGTCTGACCTAGCTAACTATTCTAAGCTATTCATACATATATACATTTCTGAACCATACAGTCGAAATTGCATGATTCACAAATGAATACGTGTATATCGAAATGAAACGAACTAAAACTA
>MU159130.1:237868-252791 GCA_015888305.1 Antheraea pernyi | reverse complement strand
ATAAATTAATTAAAGTATGTTGCAGATTGACGTATATTGATTAATTGATTTGTTTTATGTTGCAGTCAGACGTAGTAGTGTTCCATCGATTCCAGGCGGAAGTGCAAAGTAGCGTCTACTCTAATATAATGATGGATTTCCGCAAAGTAACGACGCCTTCTTCAATCAAATATCTCAAAAAATGAACTTGTTAGCAATGGTTTCTGTAAAATACTGAGTGCAATATGTACGATAAAAATCCTGATAAATCGATAAAATGTAGACTTCACACTTCGGAATCAGCCCGTATATCACGTAACGTCAGATCGGTGTAAAAATATGTAGTTCACACGGCCGTGGAACTACTCTTTTTGTCACAGTTGTATCACCGTGGGTTACTTCACGTATTAATATATATGATGATATGTGCTTGTGTGCGTATCACGCAAAAACTACTAATAGGTTTCGATCATTTTTACTTCTAACACACTTACTTTTTTTTATATCATAGGAGGCAAATGAACAGGTGGGTCACCTAATGTTAAGTGATCACCACCGTCCATAGACACAGACACTAGCAACACCAAGGGAGTCGCAAGTGCGCCGCGAACCTGTGTTTGGGGAGAGGGAAGGTAAGGACCGTACGAAACGTAACAATGCAAGCATTGTTACTTCACGTGGGTGTTTCTGTGGGTCGGGTGGTAGTACCCGGGATAGCCGATCCATTCATGCTGAAACCAGTAATAGCTTCAGCTAGCGTCAGCAGACGATTCAAATATATTCTATTACTTATTGCTAGACACCTGCAACAATAGTTTTCACGAAATTCAAAAAAATACAGACACATTTAATTTACTTTCATATTAAACGTATGGATATATCTATAGATAAACAGCTCACAATGAATACAGAGAGAACACGCAGTTCCAATGAAGCAACAAAGTCATTTTTACGAGGAAAATATCCCGGGTATTAAGCTACTTAATAATAAAGCTTTAAAAGTATAACTTTTTAAATAAAATATAAAGTAATTTAAGCAAAGACCTACTAAGTTGAACAATTTAACGGAAAAAAAATTAATTTACCTATGGATTCTGTATAAAAGTTTTATTAATCTGAAACCACTTTTGGTCCGTTCTGTGGAAGATTGAAGGGAATTTGTAATACTGATTCACGGATTTTGTAAAGTTTTGTTTGACTTCTGATACTGGACGAGGGGAAAATGGACCTCTGATTTATTACTGTTGGATTTTACTAACTTCAAAGCCAATATTATTCGGCTTTTTGTGTTTCTTTTTTCTAATACCCGTAGATCCCTATATATATGCATATGTGTGTGTATGTGTATATAATAAATATATATATTATCTTGTCTTTATGTAGGTATATTCATATAGTCGGTATATTATTTATATTTTATAATGTATTTTATAAGCATGTAACAGTTACATGCCGCTAACTTAGGTGGTATTAACTAGTTGCTATTCCTGTACACCCAGAATACCCCTGACTCACATATATGTTTCAATAACTCATATAAGTATGAATATGTAGCTTAGCTTAGGTTAGCTAGGTCGCGAATTGCATGTATCAGGCAACAGCCCAAGCCGAGGTGTGCCTTGCACCCTTGAGCTAGTTGTCAAAATAAAATCGGCTGAGTGCCGTAAGCGCTCGCCTTAGTAGTCCGGTGAAGCTGTTAAGACCTTGCTTGGTCAATAGCGTAGTCATTTCGAAAAAAAAAAAAACCCTGACTCTACTCCATTAAACAAATCCATCCAAAGTTTGCCTGGAAGAAATTGCTAATAACAATAAGGCCGCCCATTGTACCAATAACAAAACGTGAAATGTGTTTGAAATGAATGTACATATATAATTGGTGTACAATAAAGATTAAATGAATAAATCCCTTTTGTTTCAAACAAATAGAACAAAATTATTGGCCGGTTTATACTAGTGATACAAATTATTGTTTTGGGAATGGAATCTATCTCTCCAGATCTATTTTTTTTATCATAGGAGGCAAATGAACACGTGCGTCACCTGATGTTAAGTGATCACCGTCGTTCATAGACACTTGCAACACCAGAGGAGTCGCAAGTGCATTGCTAGTCTGTGTGGGGGATAGGAGGAAGGGAAGGCTGAAGGGGATGGGAGGTGGGCCTCCGGCGCTCTCACTGACCGAACGAAACGCAACAATGCAAGCACTGTTACTTCACGTTGATTTTCTGTGGGTCGGGTGGTACTACATTGGGCGAGCCGACCCATTCATGCTGAAACCAGTAATAGCTTTAACATGGATCTACCACCTACAATCTTCTAATCTAATCTGTCTTTTCTTTTTTAATGTAAGTCATACAGAATTAGATGCTTTCATGATTGTCGATTATACTGTAGATTGTTGAAATTATTAATACAAAATAATATATTTAGTGTGAAACATAATATTCTATACATTTGATGAACTGTTCCTTAATTGACCAAATATATGCGAATTTTACATAATTATTATTATTTCCATCACTGTATAAAATGCATTAACCTTAATAACTATACTTACTAAGCAAAAGTTATTTAGTTATAACTATTGTAAAGCATTGACTGCCAATGAACATCAGACTCTTAAATATCATGTCCCATTAAAATTACTATTCGTTCACACTTCAATAGTTAGTCTCGTATGTTGAGTTAGGCCTTTTTGAATATCGTGTCCCATTAAAGTTACTACTCGCTCACACTTCGATCGTTAGGCCCGTATGTTCATACGTTAGGTTATAGGTTAGGCCTTAACTGTGAGTATTCGGTCACACTTTGATCGTAAGTCACATTTTCAGTTATACATTTTAATAGTAACTATTTGATAAGCAGCCACATATTTTAAGTTGAAACTGAGTGTAATTTATTTTTTAATTAACATTAATTTAAAAACATCTTTCTATTATATCTTTCGTTTGCGTTAAATAATAAATGTAGTAAAACTATATATATTACTATCCGACCCGTGCAGCCTCGTCTGCATCGAATCGGTTATGTGATTATTTACGACATCACATTAGAAACCTCAAAATAACAGTATGTGTCCACTATTTAATGGATGATATTATACATATAAACCTTCCTCTTCAATGACTCTATCTATTAAAAAAACCGCATCAAAATCCGTTGCGTAGTTTTAAAGATTTAGGCATACATAGGGATATAGGAACAGAGAAAGCGACTTTGTTTTATACTATATAGTGATAATATAGGTAAAACATATGAAAATAGTTTTAAAAATATTGTGTTTAGTCTGGCCACTGTAGAGTTCAATCAAAGCATCATATTATAAATATATTAATAATGAAAATAACTTACGATGTTTACATAATTTTTATATAAATTTATGCCTAAATTCCTCAGTTGCTTACAAAGGTAAATTTATTATTCACTTTCGTTTCTAACTCTAGACCGATAATCGCTACGTTCTAAATGTACCGTTAACTGATGTAAGACACTCACCCAACCTGCTATCATTAATAAGCATTGATTAATTTTATTAGTATATGAAACTAGCTACTCACCCCAGATTCTCACGAGTATACTAACGAAGAAAATTAGACCAAATAAAATGCCTGAAGATCTTCCGATTGTTTCATTCAATCACTCACTGTTTTTTTTCGGACTGACTACAGTATTGGCCTTACAGGCCTTTAAAACTTCACCGGACTACTAAGACGAGCGCTTAAGGCACTCAGCTGATAACTGATTTTATTTGGCAACCCGCTCAAGGGTGCACGGTACACCTCGGTTTGAGTTGTTGCCTAGGTTACGCAACATCGCGAATCTAACCAAACTAAAGTAAGCTACAATTAGTAGGAAGTTTAAATTTTCTACTTAAGAATGGTAGATATTCAGGCGGACTTGAAAAAGCTCTATCACAATGCCTATGATTCTTCGTTCACACTCAGTTGAAAGGTTTCGAACTTACGTGCATCGACGTTGTGTCCAAACATGCTTTCAACTAAGCCATGAACTGTCTCCCAATTAATTATACTACTCAATAATATTTTATATATCTATTGTAGATAAATTTGTGAGAATAATATAACGATCCAAAGTTCCGTAGGCCTGATAAGTAGATCGATTGCTACTCGAGTCATCAAGAGGTCCAAGGGTAGGGCACTGCGGCTCTTAGTAACCGAACGAGACTAAATGTAATGGAAAAACTTATTTCAATATAAGAAAATATTAAAAATCGGTGAGGGTATTCCTAAAAGAAGTGACGATAATTGGAATACTTCAGTGTACTTTTGAAATCGGTAATTTCTTTGAAGAAAAATTAATGGTACTGTGTCTAAACATGCAGGTGCAAAATTTAGTCAAATTCTAAGTGAAGAATTTTATTAATAATTTACATATCTTAAGGCTAGCTGTGCCCGCGACTTCGTCCGCGTGAAACGATATATAAAAAAAAGAACGATTAATAAAGTCATCTGAATGTATTAAGTCGTTGGTAGAGTCACGCTGAAGCTATTACTGGTTTCAGCATGTGTTGGTTCGCCCGGGGTACTACCACCCTCATCGAAAACCGACGTGAAGTACCAGTGCTTGCATTGTTGTGTTTCATTCGGTCAGTGAGACCGCGCACCGGAGGCCCATTTCCCTTTCCTCCCTCCCATCCCCTCTCTCCCCCCTCCCAATCCCCTTTCTCCCCTGCCCCCAAACAGGCTAGCAACGCACTTGCGACTCTCCTGATGTTACAAGTGTCTATGGACGGTGGTGATCACTTAACATCTGGTTAAGTGTTCGTTTGTCACTAATGACTTTAATAAAAAGTCCATTTACTTATCTGCTTTTCTCTCGTACTTAAGTCGTGTTGTCATTAAAAGTAGAATAACTAGTGATAGACCGAACCAATTTTGATAAAACAAAAAGTAAATGTTACTCGAATGTATGTTTTACGATTTCCTTGAAGATATTTTATCATGAACGCAGTATTTTGGCTTTCGTGCGTGTTCATACAAACAGACATGTCTAAAATTGATTGAAATGTATTTAATTACTTATACCCAGACACCTACAACATTTTTTTTACAAAGATCTAAAAAGTACAGACTCCTTACCTTTAAATTCTTAATACATATATGTAGATATTGTTTCTTAAAACAAGGCAACATTGGTTAACATAGAAATACAAACATTTCAAACTCAAATTCGACGTTGACCATCACTCGTCAAGCGCATTAACAATGGCTTGCCATAACAGCCCGCATCAGCCAATAAACAAAACATTATAGCGGTAATAAATTATTTTTATGATAACATAGAAAAATTTAAGCAAACACACTGCATATCGTCAGTTTTTGTGATGAAATCTATTCGCGTTCTATTCTTTCCTAATATTTTTTGAAGAATGTAGCATGTACTGCAAATACTTGTAATCAAATATTATATTTTTCATGATATGTCCTAAACCATTCGTTTACAAAGTGGTCCAGGTGGACGTGGGTCTGCGTTGGCGTGACACAAAAATGGGGGTTCACAATTCGTAAGTGGGGGTCCACGAAAATTTATCTGCTTTCGATACTGAAGAACTAAAATGTTGCCTTGATTGTCAATGTAGGCAGATAATATTTTAAGAATCTCAACGGCTGCTACTTCTACAAACTTGCATATTCCACATTCAGTACAAAGTGTCGAGATTTGTAAAGCGTCGCCGCTGCCGTCCCCGCCGTCCAACGCTTGTTCAGACGTGCAAAGGGACGAAATACGACTTGTGTTATATGTGCTTGCAATGTTGCATGAACTTGTTTGACATTTACTTATAATATGAATGCCAATTTCCATAGTCAGATCTAATCTTCACATTTTTATTGAGTTTTGGGAATATGGTTGAAATATAGCCGCATCTATTCGAGACTAATAAAACTTACAACCATCTTCCTATCTCTCAAGTTGGACCAAATTATACATAAATGCCAACTTTCATGAAGAACGGTTGAGTACTTTCGGAGTTCATTGAGGACAAACATCATGACCGTATACATATACGGCGAAAAAGCCCGTCATAGTGATTCGCTTCTGTGGGTCGAGTTTCGGGATCAGCCTGTGCATATCCAGCTTTTCACAGGCCGACATGACGGCGGCGACCAGCGATGGATAGTGTGTCACTCGATGGTCGCCATTGTTTTTGGATTGTACTATGCTTACCATCAGGCATAGTGCAGTCACTTTGCCGTGCTACAATAAAAAAAATGAGACTGGATTTTTATATATTTAGAAGATATATTTAAAATAATTACATATCTATACATAACAACTATATTTATGACATAACAATCATATCAACGCACAACGAAAACTATATTGGAGCTAGGGCTGTGAAAATTTTCATACAAGTTCCTTTTTGCATTGTGAGTGAGGTATTAAGGAAGTATATCTGTCATAATTCGTCATTTTTCACTTAATAACTTATCTATATTAATATTATACAGCTTGGTGGAAATTTATGAAAATATAGGTATAATTAAAGGTAGGATTTGAACGGAACTTACCGGGCTCTTGATTAAATTCTGGGCTGGTTCTGCGATTCCACCACACTCACCACACAGCATATATACTGTCGCCCCGGTAAATGTTCATAAATAGATAATACAATAAATAACTGTATTTTGTAACTAGATTTTGCGTAATTGCGTGCGGGCGCTTGGATCGTTAGCCGTAGAAGAAAAAAAAAGGGCGGCGCGAGCGGCGATTTGCGTTCCGTTCTTTTGGGAAGGGAAGGGGTTGTATAAACTATATAGATAATAAATAGCGTGCGAAAGTAGTAAAATATGCGGAATAAGGAAGCGGATACATATAAAAATTAAGAGATGGCGTTACCACAGCTGAAGAGTTTGTTTGTTTTGTTGAACTCGCTAATCTCAGGAACTAAGGTCCGATTTGAAAAATTCTGTTAGTATTAGATAGCCCATTTATTTAGGAAGGTATATGTCATCACGCTAAGACTATTAGGAGCGGAGCACTAATGAAGAATATTTCTAAATCGCTTTTTTCCTTCTGAGTGCTTTCGTTGCCTGTTAGCGTTAGCCAAATATAACCACTCCACGCGGACGAAGTCGCGGGAACAACTAGTTCCTTTATATATATAGATACAGGATAAACAGTCGGAAATAATTACCGCATATAAAACGCGTGCAAAGCCGCAGCAAAGTACTAGTTTACTATAATACAATTATTTGAAGGAAATTTAAAATACACATTTTTAAGATGAAAAATTAAAGATTAATGTAATAAATTGAAGATTTAATTTTTTGAAAGAAAACAACGGAAGGAACGTTTATTATGTTAAAACCAGTTAGATAAGTAATCACAACGAGGTAATTTTATGGAAGTCGCTGGTAAAGATGCTTGGAAAACAACTGTGCTAGCGCAAGATGTTTACAATGAAAACAATTCGCTTCCATCAAATTTGTGGGAGGGATTTACGATCTCTCTTAATTTAGTTATATTTATACTTTTCTAAGAATATAGTGTGATGCTTTCTTCCAATATTGATATGAGTTATATGTTAAAAAATACAGTAGAATGTATTTTCGTTGCTTGATAAAGTGTCGTTTTTGTTGATGTTATGTGAAAAAAAAACCTTGAATGAATTTGTATTTTTACATACAAACACTATAGTATTTTGCTGCCTTTAATTGACACGCAATTTGGGTTGGGTTCAAGTTTTACACTTCTAATATTTGTTTATGTGTAGTTTCGATGTTAAAATACAAATAAGTTACATATTTAATATATGTATTCATTTTTGAATCGCAACCTCTTTTGAGATGGTGTGAATTGGATCTTAAGAATCGAAAATGTGTAGTAAAAAATAGGTTTTAAGCTGTGAGAGAATGTTTTTTTTTTTTTTCGAACTGACTATGCTATTGACCTGGTAAGGTCTTTACAGCTTCACCGGACTACTGAGGCGAGCGCTTAAGGCACTCAGCCGATTTTTGTTTTGGGTAACATACACAAGGGTGCACGCACACCTCGGCTTGGGCTGTTACCGAAAAAGACGCGTCTGTCCTAGCTAAACTATACTAAGCTATTTAAACATATATGCATTTGTGAATTATGCAATGAAAATTGCATGATTCACCAATGAATACGTGTATATCGGAATTGAAACGAACTAAACTATTCGATTCAGTTCGATTGAGGGAAAAAAGTAAACCCTCCAACAATGTGTATGTATGTGCACGTGTGTTAGAGAGATAATCTCATATGTGTGTTCAAGTGATGTAGGTGAGTCACTGTATCGTGACGGCACCTAGTAGAGGATTACGAGCGCACACTTCGTACGCCGAGATCTCCGAGATCTCGTGGAAGATGAGTAATTGAGCTGTATAGTCAATACTCGATAGGGAAAAGGAGTATGCGGGGTCATCCTGTGAAGGATTAGCCGCCGGAGGTTTGGGAGTGTGCTGGGACGCGGGTTTGGGAGCCCACGGGGCCTGAGGGGCCCGGTAGGGGCGGGGGGGCGCGCTAGTCGCGGGTACGGACGCTGCCGGTGCACGAGACGTGCCCGGCAGGTTCGGGAAGGCCTCTCGAGACATGAGAGGCGGAGGTCGAGGACGGGCGGGGGCAGCGGCCGTCTTAGACGGCGACGCCTGCCTGGGGTATCGAGGGCGCTTTGTGCGCGGGGCGCGGGGACATCCGCGATAATTCGCGGTATGGCCCACGCCGCGGCACAGAACACAGCTCGGAGGGTCGGAGGCGTCTTTCGTGCGAGAACACTCCCTAGTGGAGTGGTCGCCGAGGCACTTAACGCACCTGGGTTTCAGGCGACAGTTTCGTGCGGAGTGTCCGTACACCTGGCAGTTGTGACACTGCGAGGGCACAGACGTTTTGCGCGGCGGCTCGACTATGACGCCGGAGAGGCCGCAAAGGGATGTAAGATTAAAAATCGCTTTCCCCTGAGGGGTGCGATCGAGGACAACGAGAACCATATCATATGGAGCCCTGGTGCGCGGAGAGCGCATACGATGAACCTCGCGAACAGGAATCTTCTGTTCCTTGAGGTCGTCTGAGATGTCGTCAGTCGCTGTGAGAGAATGTCATAGAATGCGTTTTTTATATATAATAGTTTCTCTATCTTCCAAATATATACAAATAGAGGGAGAGAAAGACAGAGAAAGTGAGAGAAACGTTGAAATCTATAGCACATTATTTTTTGCTGGATCGTAGTAAAAATCGCGCTCTTTTTAATTAAATAAATTACTCTGTGTTGTGTATTATTAATACTGTTGATATATATAAAAAATTACAAGGTAATGCCGAAAACCACCTCCATAGTGTAATTCATCTGGTTCTTTTAAAAATTTATCAGAATACTAAGTGCCACTTCTACCGGTATGAACTCACACTCATTTTCATTACCTAAATAGTGTTTTACCATACAATTGTATGTTTTTTTTTTTATTGTAGCACGGCAAAATGACTGCACTATGGCTAATGGTACGCACAGTACAATCCAAAAACAATGGCGACCACCGAATGACACAATTTCCATCGTCGGTCGCCGCTGTCATGCCGGCCTGCGAAAAGCTGGATATGCACAGGCTGATCCCGAAACGCGACCCGCAGAAGCGAATCACTATGACGGGCTTTTTCGCCATGTACATGGTGGTTGCGACCCAGTCAGGCTGTAAAGCCCTACCACTCCGCTCGGTATAAACTATAATATAGTATAAACTCGGCTCTAAACGTATCAACAGCGTTTACTGTTACACAAAGAATGCATTGTTCCAATAAACCATAACATCACGTCAGCCTGTAAGAGACCCCTTCTCGAAGGAAGGTATTCCTTCAATTCCAATATATACGGTTATGTTATTACGTACTAGCTTTTACCAGCGGCTTGGCTCACGTTAATTTAATTTTGACTTGGAAACCGTACATTTTATCTAAGTTATGTTATGTTCTTTCCTGTATACTTCATGTGCATGTCAAATTTAATGGTGATCTATTAAATATCGAATGCGTGAAAGCTTACAAACAAACAAAGAAACACACATTCGTATTTGTAATATTAGATTAGATTATAATAATAAACATAATAAGATTATGTTTGTTATATTGTGTGTGTTTGAATATTACTATTACTTATTTGCATATGAACGTTGATAAATCTGGAAGAATTTTAATGTATGTATATATTATTAGTTTTCACTCCTATCGTATGGACATAATCAATACCCAACTGCTTTAGTTTTGATTAGATTTATCAAAAACTTGTCTCGTCCTTCTTTAAATTAATCATTGACCGGCTTTAGGACAGGCGTAAGTCTCAGAATATTATTGTTTCTAATTTTATTCCTGATACAATTTATTTTGTACTAGCTGATACCCGCAGCTTCGTCTGCGTCGTTTATCTTAATTGTTTTATTATATCTTAAAAGGATTACGCAGCGTTTGCGACGAAAGCTCCCAGGCGGCTTAACTTCCGCGGACACTTCCAACATTTATTGTTATATTTCGACTAATTTATAAAAAATCTTGACAACTGATGTGCTTAAACCTTTCCCGTCAATCGCTCTATCTATTAATCAAAACCACATGAAAATGCGTTGAGTAGTTTTTAAGTTTATCGCGAATAGACAGACAGACACGGTGGAGGACTTTGTTTTATATTATGTAGTGATAATAATAAATGTAGCATAAATTATCACTTTAACTTAAGTTAAGTAACTTTAAGTAACATATTTATCAATCTATACCTTTAAACGAGCAATTGTTGTATATTTTTATATTGTTATATATTCAGGATCTCGGAAACGGCGGCAGCGATTTCCGTGAAACTTAGTATGTAGGTGGTTTCGGGGACAATAAATCGATCTAGCTAGATTTCATTCATAGAAAACTTTTTGTATCTATGTTTTCAGGCGATGAAAAAATGTAGCCAAAATATAATGGTACATTTAGTCTTCGCTGGCAAAAAAAAAGCTCAGATGGAAATCGCATGTTTCGAAAAACCGTCTAACCTAAGTTCGTATCCAAGTGACAGTACATTCTTTTTTTTAAATTATTATTATAATTATAAAAGTAATATCTTTTTTTAATATACTTCTTTTTCATAAAAAATGCTAATTTTTTTAAGCAAACCTAACAGTTTATTTTAATTTAAAAATGGTTTTAAAGAACCGAACTAGGCTCGATCGTTCAGGTACTATTAATTAACTTAGATTATTTCATACATTTGTCTTTATTAATTATAGTAAACGTACAAAATTCTGCCACACCTAAGATTTTGCAAAAGGAATGTGATATTACAGTATTAAATAGGATTTGAAAGATTATGCGAGTGTGTTGGTTGTAGTAGTGTGGTTTTGGGAGATAGCATTCGCACAAATTCCCTCTAAGCCTCTCGCAAATTAATTGTTATATCTTATTTAACGATGTGTATCTTTATATACCAGGTAAAAGGTTAAACACTCGCAGTATTATAGGGTACTGCGACACTTCATTATCAAATTGAACATGTAAGTGAAATCACCCGACAGTCATTGATACTCTGTTTTAACATAGACGTGTAGGTGATTGAGTATAATTTTTGTGTTTTTCTACATAATTAGGTCAAATAGCAAATACTTATTTTTGTTCAAATACCAAATAGTTATTACTTTATTGACTTAGAACGAGAATCGAGTACAGAGTATTTTCCATAAATATTGCTACTGTCTAAACATTCAGCCTGTATATATACTAGGGGGCCCAGCGGATGTTATTTTTTCCTTGATAATAAACAAAATCCTAAAAGTCAACCGCAGCGCCGCCTACCACGTCCAATTGTGAATCTAAACCATACTTTTATCCACCTGAACGCATAAATAATATCATCAAAATCTTTCCAGCCGTTTAGCCTCCTAAAGTTTAGTTATATACGCACGGACAGCAGAATTATATATATAAAGATAATTATTCTGTATGCGTGTATGTGACTGGACTTCTCGGAAACGGTTGAACCGATTTTGATGAAATTGTTTGTGTTTGAGAGGCTCCCTGGATGATTTCGATTAATAATTTGATCCTGTAAGTGGCGCTGTGATATCCATGATTTACTTTTTTATTTTCAAGGCACAACAACGTCTGCAGGGCCCGCTAGTCTACAAAGATTCTTTATACTAATGCCTACTGGCCCACCACGGCTTTTCACAGGAGAAAAAAACCGGCTCGCGCTGTCTTTGTTTCGCAAGTCTAACCTAACCTAAACCAAACCGAGACGAACGAAATACGTATTAATGCAACTGCAACTGAAGTTGGCCAAGTGCACTACAACTAATACGTTCGGGGCCATGTGATTGATATTTTGCCGTGTCTATTAATAGATGGACTATTTATTTTTCTCAATTTTCCTCTATCGGTTTGGTTACGATAGGCTAGACTTGAATGTATTTGACTGTACATTACAGTCATATAAGTTTTGTATGTCGAACTATAAAGGATCCTTTTTGTTTATTACTGCGTTTGTTTGAGTTCATGTTAACTTGGTAAATATTCATTGTAATTGTATTCTTGAAGAGTAATTTGACATAAATAACTATTCAATAGGTATTTGATTGAAGAAGGCGTTACTTTGCGGACATCCATCATTAATACCATAGTGTTAGACAATCGATTGTCGTAATTACACGTCGATCTGCAACATATTTTAATTAATTTATTGATAATTATTATATTTTTATTTCAAAGAATACCGGTGAAATTAAAAGGCTTGGTGTAAAAGTGCATTATCCGACCGGTCTTGTTGTATGGCAGCGAAACGTGTCCGGTCCTCGGCAGACATGTCCAGCAGCTACACGTCACTGAGATGAAAATGCTACGATGGATGTGTGGCGTTACACGGTTAGATCGCATTCGAAACGAACACATCCGTCGTAGTCTTGGAGTCCGTGACATCGCAGACAAGCTGCAGGAGAGTCGTCTCCGCTGGTACGGCCACATAAGTCACAGGCCTCCTGACTATGTCGGAAATAGGTGTCTAAACATCACTGTACAAGGCCCAAGGTCCCGTGGCAGGCCCAAAAAACGCTGGCTGGGCGTGGTGAAGGCGGACATAAAGGCGAATAATCTCACAGAAAAGGATGCCGAAGACCGGAAAAAGTGGAAAAATCTAAGTAGGAAAACGGACCCTGGCACCAGGCCGGGAAAACGCTAGGAAGAAGAAGAAGAAGAATTATATTTATATTAATTGACTAGCTGTGCCCGCGACTCCGTCCGCCTGGAACCTAATATGAAAAAAACTGACTAATAAGGCCATTTCAATATATGAAGTCAATCTACTTATCTACTTTTCTTTCTTACTGAAGTCGCGCGTCATTAGGAAACCAAGACTAAATGTTACTCGAGGATATGCTTTATGATTTCCTTGGTGAGGTTTTATCGCGAACGCAGTAGCTTAGCAGTGATTCGTGTTCAAAAGAACAGACAGACAAACCGACATTTCTTCAAAAAATTGAACTGTATTTTATTACTTACTAGCTGACCCGTGCGACTTCGTCTGCACCAAATCGGTTATTACCGGTTTCGATTGTACTTTTAAACGCGAAAAATCTAAATACATCTCAAAACCCGATTGCAGCGATACCTACTGTTTCAAATTGTGAATCCCAAATATCCAGGGACTCACTCAAACATATACCCAGTTGGTATGTGACAAATATTTTAAAATATGCTTTGAACCCGTCCGCAGCATCACCTACCAGGTCCAATTAAGATAACAAAAAACCTACATATATTGCCGATAAATGTCGTCCCAGTACGTTGTCCCAGTAACTTCTGTCCCAATAAGCCTACAACCCGTTCGTAACATCATCTACCGGGTTCAATTAAAATAAAAACTAACCTACGTATATTGGCAGTAATGTAAAAAAACATTGAGAGGTCCATGGACCTCCAGTTGGAACGTAGTTCCTTTCCCTTTTTTGTAGGCGTTTACTATACGCTCAGTATAGTTTACATTATAAAATATCAAGTTGATAAAGTTAAATTGTAATTTAAACGTTAAAATATATTCATAAAATAAATAATGATAAATTAAACACTGAATGACATAATAACTATTTTCAACTTGTATTAAAACTTTTTCACACTACATTGTATTAAAGAAAAACATAAATATTAAAAAGATATGAGCAACATGTGTCATCTGTCACTTGCCTGTGACTATTTGTCTAAGAGCTAGGCAACGGTTTCGACAGCGAATTGGCTGCCGGTAAACCTTTACAGGCAAAAATATTGAACTTTATATAATTTTAGAATGTTTTGTTTTTCACTAACTTTTAAACGCTACTAAAACGTGAATTTATTATTGCCAGACATTTTTGATATTAACAATAATGTGCCCGATGCAATTTTTTGTAAATAAAGAAGTATGTTCAAACCATGTTAAGATATCTGTAATTTTATTGAAGTTATATTTCTTTTGGCGCGTTAGGGAAAAATGATGAGAGTAAATTTTTACGATGAACGCGCACACCGTAACAAAAAAATGATGAGAGTAAATTTTTACGATGAACGCGCACACCGTAACAAAAAAATGATGAGAGTAAATTTTTACGATGAACGCGCACACCGTAACAAAAAAATGATGAGAGTAAATTTTTACGATGAACGCGCACACCGTAACAAAAAAATGATGAGAGTAAATTTTTACGTTGCGCGCACACACCGTCACGAAAAACCGACACCCTGAAGTTAGCTATAGTCAACATTTTGTTTCTTTGTATTTGTTGTTTGTATTTCTTTATATTAAAACTTTCATTGTATTAAATACCTTTTTTTTATTGTTAGTGTCGTTTTTTCTACAAACGTAGAATAAGGCGCAAGATAAAATTTTTGAAAAGATTTTTACTTGTTACGCCAAAGAAGTATAACTTCTAATGCGTGTACATAAGTACACACACACACACACTTTTTTTAA
>MU159130.1:195098-233285 GCA_015888305.1 Antheraea pernyi | reverse complement strand
AGGGGACTTTGTTTTATACTATGTAATGATGCAGTACTTTAGCAGCGATGCCTGAAAAACAGACAGACAGACGTTTCTACAAATTATTAAAATGTATTTTATGACTTATTCCAAGATACCTGGAACATTTTTTTTTCACATAACCTAAAAGGTACAGACGTTAGATTTCCATTCTTAT
This sequence comes from Antheraea pernyi, assembly GCA_015888305.1. NCBI lineage: Eukaryota > Metazoa > Arthropoda > Insecta > Lepidoptera > Saturniidae > Antheraea > Antheraea pernyi. The sequence goes on along the minus strand of MU159130.1, from coordinate 233,107 downwards.
TGTATGTAAAGACTATAACGAATTGTTTTGTTTGCGAAACTTGCATTAATTATAAGATTTTATTTGTAAACTAGCTGACCCGTGCGACTTCGTCTGCACCAAATCGGTTATTACCGGTTTCGATTGTACTTTTAAACGCGAAAAATCTAAATACATCTCAAAACCCGATTGCAGCGATACCTACTGTTTCAAATTGTGAATCCCAACTATCCAGGGACTCACTCAAACATATACTCAGTTGGTATGTGAGAAATATTTTAAAATATGCTTTGAACCCGTTCGCAGCATCACCTACCAGGTCCAATTAAGATAACAAATAACCTACATATATTGCCGATAAATGTCTTCCCAGTACGTTGTCCCAGTACCTTCTGTCCCAATAAGCCTACAACCCGTTCGTAACATCATCTACCGGGTTCAATTAAAATAAAAACTAACCTACGTATATTGGCAGTAATGTAAAAAAAGCTTGAGAGGTCCATGGACCTCCAGTTGGAACGTAGTTCCTTTCCCTTTTTTGTAGGCGTTTACTATACGCTCAGTATAGTTTACATTATAAAATATCAAGTTGATAGAGTTAAATTGTAATTTAAACGTTAAAATATATTCATAAAATAAATAATGATAAATTAAACACTGAATGACATCATAACTATTTTCAACTTGTATTAAAACTTTTTCACACTACATTGTATTAAAGAAAAACATAAATATTAAAAAGATATGAGCAACATGTGTCATCTGTCACTTGCCTGTGACTATTTGTCTAAGAGCTAGGCAACGGTTTCGACAGCGAATTGGCTGCCGGTAAACCTTTACAGGCAAAAATATTGAACTTTATATAATTTTAGAATGTTTTGTTTTTCACTAACTTTTAAACGCTACTAAAACGTGAATTTATTATTGCCAGACATTTTTGATATTAACAATAATGTGCCCGATGCAATTTTTTGTAAATAAAGAAGTATGTTCAAACCATGTTAAGATATCTGTAATTTTATTGAAGTTATATTTCTTTTGGCGCGTTAGGGAAAAATGATGAGAGTAAATTTTTACGTTGCGCGCACACACCGTCACGAAAAACCGACACCCTGAAGTTAGCTATAGTCAACATTTTGTTTCTTTGTATTTGTTGTTTGTATTTCTTTATATTAAAACTTTCATTGTATTAAATACCTTTTTTTTATTGTTAGTGTCGTTTTTTCTACAAACGTAGAATAAGGCGCAAGATAAAATTTTTGAAAAGATTTTTACTTGTTACGCCAAAGAAGTATAACTTCTAATGCGTGTACATAAGTACACACACATACTTTTTTTTAATATTATTTTATTTCAACATAAAAAAGGGTAAATTAAAAATATAATGTATTTTTTTATGTCATAGGAGGCAAACGGACAGGTGGGTCACCTGGTGTTAAGTAATAACTACCGTCCATAGACACTTGCAACACCAGGAGAGTCGTAAGTGCCTTGCCAACCTGTGTTGGAGGGGGAGGAAGCGGAAGGGGAGAGGAGGAAGGGGAAGAGAGGTGGGCCTCTCCGGTGCTCTCACTAATCGAACGAAACGCACTAATGCAAGCATTGTTACTTCCCGTCGGCTTTTTGTTAAAGGGTGGTACTACCCCCGGGCGAGCCGACCCATTCATCCTGAAACCAGTAATAGCTTCAGCGTGGCTCTACCCCCTACCAAAACCTATGTATAGAATAACTTAGTTATAACTCTAGCTTAGCGCAACACTGGCTGTATAATAAAGATAGCCATAATTGTGGAAGAGCCTGGTTAACAAAATGAAATATGTTCTTTGCAAGGGAAAAAATAAAATGGTTTGAAATGAATTATTTTGTTTATAAAGAATATCACCAGGCACATTATTGTCAATAACAAAATTGTCTGGCAGTGAAAAATTCATGTTTTTAATAACGTATAAACGTTAAACTTATAAAAGTTACTGACAAAAAATGTTCCTTAAATTATTTATAAATCAAAATGTTGATCTGTAAAGGTGTAATTCGCATTAAAAAATACAACGTTAACCGGCTACCAGGTATCTTGAATCGTGTTTGGAAGGGCATAATATATCTTCATATTAAAGAACCAACTTTTCTCAAATTCTCGTTCTTCCAACGTTGCTGGCTCTTATACTAAGGTGTCGCAAAAAAGTCTAGTTACATTAACTAATTTCTTTTCTTTCGTTATCCTGGAGAACCCCTTGCGTTTTATGGGTCAAAAAGTATCCTAAATGTAACCTTGTAATGTACAGATTTGGCTTTGTTACAGTTTTATTATAGTATAGATAAATAAATAAATCTTGTCACCTTTGTTTAGCAAACATTTTTTGATACAATGAAATAAATGTAACAACATAAGTGACAGTTTCGTCTACATAAATAATTCATACGTGGTCAATAATTACGTACAGAAATGTCATGTAGGCGTAGTTCAGTTGTAACGTACGGGGCTTTATATGTTTCGACGGAGCCGACGGTTCGAATCACGGTGGTCGTTTTTTTTGGTATTTTTTTGTTAAGTAGCATATGGAAATATAGCTTAATTTTTTAGCTAATCTGTCTGTTATATATAGCACGAAGAAAATTTACCAAAATTCGTCAAGAATATCATGAACTACATTTTTTTTACTTTCGTCCGTTATCCTGGAGAATCCCTTGCGTTTTATGAGATAAAAAGTATCCTAGATGTAACCTTGTAATATTGGTTATTACTGTGCCAAATTTCGTCTAAATTGGTTCAGTACTTTCAGAGTAATACGTGTTTAAAGGGACAGACAAACAGGCAGATCCTGGAGAATCCCTTGCGTTTTATGAGAAAAAAAATATCCTAAATGTAATCTCGTAACATTAGTTATCACTGTGCCAAGTTTCGTCAAAATCGGTTCAGTACTTTCAGAGTGATGCGCGTTCACAGAGACAGACAGACAGACAGACAAAAATTTTAAAAGGGTTATTTTTGGCTTCTATATCGACAACAAAGCCTACCCCCATCAAAATTTTCAAAAAATATTTAATGTACAGATTTGACCCTGCTACAGTTTTATTATAATATAGAAGAAGATTATATATTGTATAATTAATATATATGTGTATAAATGATATATTGATTTAATCGATTCTTTTTTTGTTACAGTTAGACGTAGTGGTATTCAATCAATTCCAGGCGGAATTGCAAAGAAGTATTATTCAATAGGATAAAGATTTATGCTATAATATATTGGGAAAAAAAACTAAAATATACAATTTTATAGGTAACCTAAAAGGTAGAATATAATTTCAAAATATAAAATGTACATGCTATAAGTGATGTAAAAGTCACTGGTTTATAATGAACCGAAGATTCGAGAAAGAAAAAAGCTGCACACAATATGAAATAAAATTGTTCAGAAATCGCAGCACGTGATAAAGTAGTCGTTCGTGATATGAATCACGTAAGATTCCGAGGTCGCCCATTACACCGAAGCGTAACACACGCCAGACGCTAGAAATATATTGCTGTATTTGGGAGGTGTGGGATAATTTACATGTAAACGCAGCTGCTTCACACATTGTGCGATGTATTATTTATTTGTTTACTACCTTCTGCCCGTGACTTCGTATGCGTGGAATGGTTACTTTGGGCTGAGACGTCGACTGAATAGAATAGTTACTTTGGGCTAACTGTAACACATTGCGGAAGATTTTAAAAGGAAAAAAAAAAGATTTTGAAACATTCTTCACTGTTGCTTCGCTCCTATTGATCTTAGCGTGATTATATATGGCCTATAGCCTCCTTTGAGAAATAAACTAACACTGAAATAATCTTTCAAATCGTACCTTACTAATGGTTCCCGAGATTACCGCGTTCTACCGAACAAACAAACCCTCCAACCTTTATAATATTAGTATAGATTACATTTAATTTCTAATTGTAATTAAGTAGTTTAGTAGTCTATTTATATTTATATAATGGACCCTTGTTGTCTTATGAATAAATAAACGAATGAGTGAAAATAATAACTGCATAGAAAATACGAGGGAATACGCGGCAAATGCTAGTATTTCTACATGCCACTTCTATATACGCATTAATTTCACGGAGATGTACATTTTGACACCAAAAAGGTTCCTTATAATGATGGATAAGATACTCAAGATGTCCTCCCGAGTATTTCTTAAAAAGAAAATGATAAATCGCTTGCAAACATTGACCTTAATCCATCGAATTTCAGCCTGAAATATTCAGGAACCTTTTCTGAGTTTTAGAAAGAGTCTTACAAGGTTTGACAAGCTTTTGTTTAACAAGATATTGATTTATTCACTAAATTAATATTAGAATTAATAATCGAGCGACAATCTCGAAAATTTAGAATAATATAAAACAAACCTTAAATTGTAATATTCTCGTAAAATAATATATATTATAACAGAATAAACTAGAAGATTACAATAGTTATGTGCGACATGATACAAAAGTGTAAGCAGCATTATAACTAAATGGTATCTATTTATATATGTCTGTACATCGGAGTCCATAATTCGGAAGCAATCAGGTGCGCAGGAAATATTCCAGTGCACAAACGTACGCGCAAACGTAGGTGCACAAACTCGTCTTCCCCCTCCCTAGTCCAGTGGAACGGAGAACCGATACAACCAGAGGAAGGTTCCAATGATGTGTCTGGCCGACGGTAACTATCGCCTTCTACCGTCGCCCTTGGCCATTCACCTTGCCTTGCTATTCCGCCGGGTCCGCCAAACTTTTTGCATATCTGCTTTAAGCTGCCTTTCCCACCGAAATAGACTTTATGCACTGAGCGAGAAGGCTTCGCTACAAGGCCTGCTAAGAGACAGGCCCCCCTCAATCAGGTTTAGCCCGCGAGCTGACGCGGTTTGCCGGAGTGTGGCCGCTGTGTGCACTACAGCTACTTGGAGCCACTGACGAGAGATTACAACGCGCCTGCGGTCAGTAGAGCACTACCGCCCTATATGGGCCAGCTGGTAGAACTCTAAGGATGAAACAGCTAGACGCCCTGCTACACCCCAGACGTATACATATAAATCTAACGTGTCTATACTTTTTAGATTTTTGTAAAAAATATTGTTGCAGGTGTCTAGGAATAAGTAATAAAATATATTACAATTATTTTTAGAAATGTCTGTCTGTCAGTTTGTATGAACAAGTATCACTGCTAAAGTATTGCGTTTATGATAAAACCAAGAAAATCATAAAGGATCTTTTCAAGTAACATTTACTCTTGTTATTAGTCACTGTTTTGTATATAAGGTTTCACGCGGACGAAGTCGCGGGTGAAACCAGTAATAGCTTCAGCATGGCTCTACCACCTTTTTACGTGGAGAACCCTCTTGCACAGACATTGCCAGGCCCCCGGGGGAAGACCTGAGCTGAGTCGACCTCCAATCGACTAAAAAACTCCACGGTAACCTACGCCGCACCATGGGGGTGTCTCGGGGTTACGTTAGCAAGCTCCATGGCTCTACCACCTACAATTATTGCACGTAAAGTTATTACAGATGTCTAGTAATAAGTAACAAAAAACATTTCAATCATTTTTAGAAATGTCTGTCTGTCTGTATGAACACGCATCACTTCTAAAGTACTGAGTTCACAATAGAACCTCTTGAAAGAAAATCATAAAGCATATTCTCAGGAGTAACTTAGTCTTTGTTTCATTAAAATCGGTCCACTCCATCAAAAGTTATTATAATTTTAACGACGACGCTGCTCACGTACGAGAGAAAAGTAGATAATTGAATGGACGTAGTACAATCATATGATTTCATTAATCACTGCTTTTTACATAACGTTCCACGCGGGCGAAGTCGCGGGCTCAGCTAGTTTACAATAAATATAACCTCAAACACCTTAAATTTAGAATTTTTAAAACTGAATGTCAGATAACGCGGAGTTTAAATTGGTGGCTCTAAAAGTATAAAACTTTGTACAATGTAGATTAGCAGTAAGAAGGGGTTTTAGGTAATCCATCTCTTGAGAAGGGTTAACGAGAGCGTTAAAAGAGGTTATATAGAGGATAAATAAAGGGTATTATAAGATGATTTAAGCATAGGGTTTAATTTAAATACATTAACTAAGAATAGAGGAGTAAGTTTAAATAGACCAATATTATCCTGTTTTACGTACAATGTTGAAACTATCTATGTTGTTATTCGCCTAAAATAACTTAATATTTTCTTTATAACTTCTATTTTATATTATACTTCTTTTGGTGTGTTAGGGAAAAATGATGAGAGTAAGTTTTTACGATAATTTAAAACGGACACCCTAAAGTTAGCTATAGTCAATATTTTGTTTCTTTGTATTTGTTGTTTGTATTTCTTCTTAATAAAACTTTCAGTGTATTAAATACCTTTTTTCTATTGTTAGTGTCGTTTTTTCTAGAATAAGGCGAAAGATATTTTATTTTTGGCAACCAGTCTTCTAGTAGACTATTACTGCCATTGTCAAGTGAGTATCGATATTACAAGTTCCTTAATATAATTACAATGAACTAACAAGATGGCGGCCATCTTGTTAGAACTTTCCAGGGAGTTTTTGTGGCAAGTCAGAATCCATGCTCCGTGGTATTATTTGCGATCCACGTCACATGTGCACAATAACCAAACTATATTACGTAAGGCACCACCAATATTACACAATATAGAGCCACATAACACAAGATTATGGATGAAATATAAAGACCACTACATGGTATTCCGAAATCCCGCCAAAAACTCCTCTTTGTAACTTGTTATCTTGTTTAGTAAAACTTATTTTCTTCATATTATGTAAAAGTTATGCCGGTACTGTTTTGTTTTGTTATTATAGCTCTAAATACCTATGACATAAACTGGTGGTCCCGTGTTTCAGACTTAGCAAAACCAGTAATAGTTTTTTAAGTAATAGTGTTAGGTTCTACAATAAAGTCCCAAAGCATGTTACCGATTTGCCGGACTGTATATTTAAGCGCCACGTCAAGTTTTTGTTTCAAAAGGATATTATAGAGTGGATCAGTATGTGAACGATAGTGATGTTTGGAATTGACTCCTCTCTGTGCATCCACTAAAAGCTATTGTATGATGTATTGGAAATATAATTATGTTAAAAAAATGTACCCGATCGAGTTTCATGCCGGTTCTTCTCGATGACTGGGTTGTTTTCCGAACCGGTGGTAATCTTTGACGTTCATAAGTGCCTTGTTAAGGACTAAACTGAATAAAGTATTTTTGATTTGATTTGATTGGAACTTACATTTGCATAAATATTCATTGAATACTTGTCACCCTTAAAGCTGTGAATTATCACACAACCATACAGTACCTCTAATATTAATTTTCACTATAAACTATAATTACTATTATCCGCAAACAAAGAACAACTGTTCCAACTGAAGATAGATAACTAATAATATGTACTGCTGAGAAAGTGTAGTTAGAAGGGCTCGCATCAATACTGGCAGTTCACTCTTTAAATCGAAAAAGTTTCTTTTGTTTATAGTAGCACGGCAAAATGATTGCACTATGCCTGACGGTAAGCACAGTACAATCCAAAAACAATGGCAACCACCGAGTAACACACTATCCATCCCCGGTCGCCACTGTCATGCTGGCCTGCAAAAAGCTGGGTATGCACAGGCTGATCCCGAAACGCGACCCGCAAAGCGAATCACTATGACGGGCTTTTTCGCATATGCGAAATGTCGCATGCTGGTTGCGACCCAGTCAGGCTGTGAAACCACAGCACCCGCTTTCGCCATTGCCTCGTTCGTTATTCAGCAGGGTGCACCACGTGCGAGTGAGGTTGGCCAAGTTGTTGTCTCAAATCTTGTGATGTTATTCGACACCCCTTACACCCCCAAGTCAATGGCTGAATTGGTTGTAGTAATATGATGAGTAGTTAGCAAATTAAAGACATAGGAAATTAAGAAAATCAGGGATTGGTGCATTAATTCTCATGCTGAGCTTGATTATTTGATAAATAAAAGCATCATGGTATATCCGTAGCACGGAGGAACTTATTTAAAGTGACCTCTATACTTTTCACCATTCTAAGTTGGGAATTTATGGCCACTTATTGGTTTCTGTCTATGCATTTCATAGACAATATTTAGTTTTATTATTTCTAGAAAAATAAATATATTGTTAAGCCTAAGCTCTCGTATTTCTAAAAGACTGGAGGTTCCCACTCGAAGTATTATTGAGGAAAATACAAAGAATGAAACAAAAAATATAATACGAAAAAAGGTGAAACCGATACAAGAAAAATGTTTTACAGGGGTCATGTGAAATTTGAATTCGCGTTTACTATTCTGAAGTGAATGAAAGAAATACCTTTTTTTTTGGTAAAAATATATACCGTGTTGTAGAACGGAACCCTCAATACGTGAGGCCGATTTGTACTTCACAGAATTTTCTACATTCTTTTACATGTAACATTGTGTTGAAATATTAATTTGACAATACATTCAAAACACTATGTTACAGACTTTATGCTTGACTGATTTATACAAAAAATAACGTAGACTCATCTCTTCAGTGAATATGTGGGTTATATAGCCAGAAATATCTTGTTTGGACAGCGGGCTGCGAAGCGATAAACGCCTCAATTATGGGTCGTGAACTGTCCCATCAAAACCGCTTTTACAGTATTTATTATGACATCGGTTCCAGAATTACCCGATTTCGCGTCATTCAACACCGGTAGATTATTATCGACCCACATTTTTATTTGACTGTATAAAATATACATATTTTTTATTTACATTTTATTTTAACGAAAAACACAAACAAACACGTCAAAGTGTTATAATAGGCGGCCTTCGTAAAACAGTTTTGCAAATTTAAAATTTCGACGACTGATTGAAAACGTATGGTTGCCGATATCGTTCGCTGTTTCTTTTTTTCTCCGGTATTGTTTCGACCTAAAAGTCTGTTGTAGTGTTCATTCAAAGATTTTTAAAACCGTTTCAAGTGCGTCTGAGAATGTTATGCATTCTTAACTCCGTAACGGTTACCCCCACTTATATAACACTCGCATCTGCCCGCGACTTCGTCCGCGTGAAATAAATACTTTGGGCTAACGCTTCGTTTACGTAGAAGAAGAAAGTATTTGTAAATAATACTTACGTTAACCCCGATTTTGATACCTTCATCATTGCTGCTCTGCTCCTATTGGTCTTAACGTGATGATATAGCCTTTCTCGATAAATTAGCTAAATAACACTAAAAGCATTTTTCAAATCGGACTAGTATCTTCTGAGCGCGTTCAAGCAAACAAACTCCTTTATAATATTAGTACAGATAATGCGGGCAGCATTTTTTCCACGTTATTAATTTTATTGCTATTACTAATGCTAATAATAATCTATTTACTGCAGAAAATAGCAAATCTTAATAAGTAAAAGGTAAAACTGTGTTCCTGATTGTGTTTAAGTAATTCAGTATTATTGTTGTTATTAAACAAGAGCTAAAAACATGTTAATAGTTTATTATAATCAATATTTAAAAATGCATTCGAAAAACTTCTAAAATTCATAAAACTCGAGATGAAAACTCTCATAATGTGTGATCTACATGATCACGATACGAATATGTAAATTGATTAGACTCCCTGTTTTTTTTTTTTTTATGTCATAACTAGCAAACGAACTGGTTCACCTGATTTTAAGTGATCACGACCGTCCATAGACACTAACAACACCAGGGGAGGAGTCGAAAGTGCGTTGCCAACCTGTGTTTGAGGGAAAGGGAGTGAGGGGGAGAGGAAAGGGGAAGTGAGGTGGGCCTCTGGCGCTCTCACTGACCGAACGAAACGCAACAATGCAAGCACTGTTACTTCACGTCGGTTTTCTATGAGAGGGTGGTACTACCCCAGACGAGCCGACCCATTCATGCTGAAATCAGTAATAGCTTCAGCGTGGCTCTTACCACTCATGTCCTGTATACCAGTGGAAAGAAAAATATAATTGTTGACAGACAAAATTGGTGTATCTATCTATATCTACACATTTTAATTATGTCCATATATATAAAGACCTTATTATGCTATAATCGCAGTACGCATAAAGGTTTCTTGCTTTTATTTCTATTCGTATTCGCTAAAATGTACAGTTCCATTCGAACGCACCGTAGCGCGCTTATATACGTTTAAATAAAGGAGCCCGAAAACTTTGGAAAATGACGTCATTACACGAGCGAATCGACAAAGTTCTAAACATGCTATTTTTACAACACCTGGTTTCCCACGGTAGATGAGATTCATTAGTTATTTTTAACAACGAGTTGTATACATGTGTGGTGTAAAATTATAATAGTAATACATTTATAAATAAAGAAATGACGAGAAGGTGATAATAAAGCAAATGTTATATTAAATATCATACATTTACATATAAAGTGACATTGACATGTCATTCTATTTGCATCTATTTTTGAAAGAAAGAAAGAAAAAACATTTATTTGCAACACACATAAGTAAATATGAAAACGCGTACAATTAAAAAGAAAAGAAAAACATACATATAAACAATGAAAAATACAAATTGATGGTTAAGTGTGTGTGTGTAGCAAATGGGCCACGAGTCAGCGTGTGTGCTGTTGGAGGTTAGTTCTTCAGCGCTGATTTTCACTCGGAACCCAGAGTGTTATGTGTGCACCGAGAGATGGTGTGCATATTATAGTTTTAATATTTTGTATTTTTATAATGGTTTATTATATCTAATATTATATTATTACTGTGAAGAATCTGAAACCACGAATCCTAAAAAAAAATGGCAATATAGCATGCAAACCATAATCTGGAAGAACTTCGTTTTTAACCGGAACGAAAAATTTTAAGGTTAAAAGAGCCCATCAGACTTCGTAACTATTCGTAATCATACATACAGTGGTACAACAAAATAATCCCAAGGAGGGTTGATGTGAGGCAGGCGGCCGATCGTAAAAATTAAGCCAAATCATATACCACAACATGGCAAACATGTTGTATGTTGTACTTATGTGGGATAAGGGTAAGAAGAAGAGAGACATTTACATTAAATAATATTCAGGAGTAGCAATCTACTGTCCTCGGCAAAGTCTTTGTTCGCTCTGAATATAGTTGCCCAAAACACAAATTTAGGTATAAATACGTATTATATTGCACATATAACATCAAGACAACTGAAGGTGGCAGAGCTACGTTGAAGCTAGTAATGGTTTCAGCATGAATGGGTCGGCTCGTCCGGGCTAGTACCACCCTCTTACAGAAAACCGACATGAAGTAACAGTGCTTGATTTACTGCGTTTCGTTCGGTCACTGAGAGCGCCCGAGGCCCACCTTCCCTCCTCTTTCCCCTTCCCTTACTCCCTCTCTCCCTCAAGACAGGTTAGCGACGCACTTGCAACTCTCTTGTACGTTTGCCTCCTATGATATAAAAAAAAACTTAAGAAGAAAACAAATGCCAACTCTACACTTCTGTAATTTTGTTTTGTATTTATTAACCTCATGACCATATTATAAGCAAGCCTGACCTTATGGCTATATTCAAAGCGGCCAAAAAGAACTGTACTACTATTGGCCTTAGGACTGAGGTACTTCTGAGGTCTTTAAATTATTAATAACCAGTTGGACTGAATGTTTGTGTATTACTTCATAGCATTAAAATTGAAAAGTTTAGACAAAAAAAAGTGTGTGTGTACTTATGTACACGCGTTAGAAGTTATACATCTTTGGGGCAACAAGATAAAAATCTTTTCAAAAATATTATCTTTCGCCTTATTCTACGTTTGTAGAAAAAACGACACTGACAATAGAAAAAAGGTATTTAATACATTGCAAGTTTTAATATAAAGAAATAGAAACAACAACTACAAAGAAACAAAATGTTGACTATAGCTAACTTCAGGGCAGGGATGTTATGGAGCTCCATTACCGTAACCTAAACTAACGGATAATCCGAAATAAAAATTTACTCTCATCATTTTTCCCTAACGCGCCAAAAGAAGTATAACTTCAAAAAGAAGTGAAACCTCTAAACAATGTAATAACTGTGTACTATTTTTAATTTTAAAATCGATTATAGTATGAATTATATAAATTTCATAATTTATAAATTGAAATTTATATCATTAATTTGATTTTCACATATTATATTGAATTTTTTTCGAATTGTCTATGCTATTGACCTAGTAAGGTCTTAACAGCTTCACCGGACTACTCACACATATATTGACACTCTAAACAATAATTGTGGTATACATTTTTATATAGTTTACTAATTATTCATTACATATTATAAAAAAAGACTTCTGCTACGTTTTTCTGTTTGTCTGCTCGCGATAAACTCAGAAAATATTGAACGGATTTTCATGCGGCTTCCACCAGTAGATAAAGTGATTCTTGAGGAAGGTATATAATTTGTCAAAGTTTTTTTTGTTATCAGGGCGGGACCACGTTCGCCGGACCCGCTAGTCAAACATATGATGCACTATCTCAATACAAAATATAAATATTAGATTTATACAGGTCGCTAATTTTAACTGTTATTTTTGCTTTTCTTTTATATATAGATAGTATTAGTGTTTTTGTAGTTGAGTATTTAATTTTTTAATGTTATTTTAATTTTTAGTTATTTTTCTTTTATATTTCTTTAATGTGCACCGTTCCAATAGTGTAAGTTGTGTTTACGTCCAGAAGTGTTTAATTTTAAGTTTATTTATAGAAATTATAATAACAAATTGTAAGATTAATTAAACACAGTTTCGTAGAACTAATAAAGAAAAAAAAATTGATGTAAGCGCTATACGGTCGGTCACGCTTACTAGCATGTAACGCGCCTAAAAAAGTTTTAACTTCAAATATATTTTCGCTGTGACTTTTATTGGGAACCCTATTATGTTACTTCGCTTCAGTCAGTCGCCGATGTTTATGCTGACAATCGAGTTAGTAGTGATTCCCATAAATCCCTATTACATTTTCCGTTTACGTCAGATTTTTTGCTCTTTTTTATGTGTTTTCACGATAATTTGTATTTCGTGCAGTGACCATCATAGTATTTTATATTGAGTGGTATTTTTTGCTTTTAAATAAACATCCGGTTGTAAGAAAAGTCCTCGTCAATATTTCTGGCCGTTCTGAATGTAGCCGTAAATTCGGACTTAGGCGTAATGTGGTCAAGAGTTAAGTCTAAAATAAATAATACTTTAAAAAAAACTAAAAAACACGCTTTCATAAAAAAATCCAACTAATAAACAGAAAATAAAATTGAATAAATTTGGATTAAGAATAATGTAAATTCGAAATAAATGTATATTTTTGTAAAAAGTGACAAAAAAATGATAATGACCTCCAGATAACAGTCTTTTTATAATTTTTTTGTCACTTTTTACAAAAATATACATTCATTTCTAATTTACACTATTCTTATTTCAAATTTATTAAATTTTATTTTCTGTTTTTTAGATGGATTTTTTATGAAAGCGTGTTTTTTTAAACTATCATTTATTTTTAATTTTTTAGTTAAATTGTTTTAACTTTTTTTTTCGGATTATTGCATTGTCATCGACCTTTGACAGGTGTGCAAAGTTTGAATTAAATCTGATCCTTCAAAGTAGGACAAAATCGAGCTCAAAGGGGTCGGTTAGATACATACATACAGGTGAAGCTAATAAAAGTGTGATAAAAACATTGTGAGGCTAAGCATTGTGCCGGGTAGTGTTAAAACACTGATTTTCATCCGATCACCCGAAGTTTAGCAACGTCGGCGCGGTCAATACTTGAATGGGTAGTCGCCTGGGAACACCTTTAGATTAAAATCTTTCCCTGTAATACAAAAGTTTGACTTCTATGGTGTGTCCTTACGACATGCCCGGTTTTATTATACCGATGACTATATTATATTTATTTCAATAAATTGAAAATAGGTACATAATGACGCATTTGTTCATGCTCGCAGCAGCTGTCGTAGAAGAACAAAATGCAAAAAATACAAGCAATGGTACACTTTTTGGCAAAGACAAATAAACAGAGTAATGATGAAACTTAAAAAAAAAGTACAAGCGTATTTCGACGACTAGACGAACTTTATTATATTTAAATTCGTCGTTTTTTTTTATTGTATCTCGGCAAAGTGACTGCACTATGCCTGATGGTAAGCACAGTACAATCCAAAAACAATGGGGACCACCGAGTGACACACTATCCATCGCCGGTCGCTGTCATACGGGCCTGCAAAAAACTGAATATGCACAGGCTGATCTCGAAACGCGATCCGCAGAAGTGAATCACTATGACGGGCTTTTTCGATATACATGGTGGTTGCGACCCAGTCACGCTGTAAAACCCTACCACCCCACTTTCGCCATTGCCTCATTCGTTATTCAGCGGGGTGTACCACGTGCAGGTGAGGTTGGCTTGGGTGTATCAAGTCTTATGATGTTATTCGACACCCCTTACACCCCAAAATATATAATATAAATAATAACTTCTGGAAACTCATTATTTGTTGTCTGACCAAAAATAAACATTTTTTTATCGAAATGAGAGCTCAAAACAGCTTAAGTACGATCGAATTCTATCCCGCTGTGAATCACGTTGAGGAATTCAAGATATTTCGCGAATAACTCATTTGTGAGTATATCTAAGGAAAATATAAAAATACAAAAGATTCCTTGAAGAATATACAGAAAGATAATACCACACTCAATGGCACTAGTGTTCTTTTGTTGTATTCTTTAGTCTACAAAAGAGAGTGTAAGTAAATGACGCGTAATTCTGAAGAAAATGCTTTTACTGGTCGCATTGTAGTACGGATATTGTGTACTGACTTTTTAGTGAAGACTAGCATAGTCATGAAACTGTTGAGTCGATGCACATAATTTTTATTGCTCGTTATCTACCTCAATTTAAATGTCGCCTACAAACATATAATAATCTTATAAGTTCAACTTTATTGTAATACTAAAATTCGTGGTGGTAGAGTCACGCTGAAACTATTCCTGGTTTCAGCAATGGGTCGGCTCGACCGGGGTAGTACCACCCTCTCACAGAAAACCGACGTGAAGTAACAGTGCTTGCATTGCGTTGCGTTCGGTCAGTGAGAGCGCCAGAGACCCACCTACCCTCCCCTCCCTCCTTCTATTACTCCCTCACCCCCAAGACAGGTTGGCAACGCACTTGGGACTCCCCTGGTGTTGCAAGTGTCTATGGACGGTGGTGATCACTTAATATCAGGTGACCCACCTCTCCGTTTGCCTCCTATGACACAAAAAAAGAAAAAAAACTAGTCTCTGCCCGCGACTCGTCCGAGTGAAGCACTCAAAAGGAAGTAAAGCCCCGATTTTGAAACATTCTGCGTTATTGCTCCGCTCCTATTGGTATTAGCGTGATGATATAGCATATAGCCTTCCTTGATATATGAGATATATAACACTGAAAGAATTTTTCAAATTGAATCAGTAGTTCCTGCGATTACAACCTCACAAACTTTACCTCTTTATAATATTAGTATAGACACTAGTCTCCGCACACACTTCTTTTTTTTTTTATAGTAGCTCGGCAAAGTGACTGTACTGTGCCTGATGGTAACCACAGTACAATCCAATCCTACTTTTATACTAATAGAAGATGATTTAGCTCTACACCCTATGATATAGATTTAAGAAATTACATTTGCAAATTTGCCACACCTACAATCTCATAAATTATGTGGTAACGATAAAAATAAGAAAGAAAAATCACCAGATTAGGCCCCCCTCGGCAACGGCTCAAGCCTAGGTCTGTTCCCTCGCCGTGGAGCCTTTGAGTACGCTGCTCGCGCGATACAGTGACACAAAATCTTACATCACTGCGACAACATTACACATATTACCTCCACACACGTGCACGCATACACGCTTACACATGCAAGTGGAAGGGTTTTATTTTTTCCCTTATCAAACTGAAATAGTTTAGAATATTATCCGATACGAAATATATATAGTAGTTGTTGAGGTATGTATGCTTGGTACACATATATGTTTCAACAACTCATATATGTATGAATAGTTAGCTTAGCTTAGGTTAGCTCACATAGGTCACGGATTTCATGTATCAGGCAACAGCCAAAGCCGAGGTGTGCCGTGCACCCTTGAGCTAGTTGTCAAAATAAAATCGGCTGAGTACCTAAAGCTCTCGCCTTAGTAGTCCGGTGAAGCTGTTAAGACCTTGCATGTTCAATAGCGTAGTCAGTTCGAAAAAAACAAATAAGAAAGAAAAATCTTTATTTTTGAACCTGAATAATAACGAATTATGTATATCTTGTATAAGTACTGAATTTCTGTTACACAAATCATTACATATTAAAACTAAGTCCTCTGCCACGTCTGACTGTCTGTTCGCGATAAACTCAAAAACTACTTAACGGATTTTCATGCGGGTTTCACCAGTAGATAGAGTGATTCACAAGGAATGTTTCGGCGTACAATATTATTATCAGGCTCGCTAGTAAATAAAGAAATAGCTTTTGTTTTAATATAGGTATTGTATAAATATAATAAAACGAAATAGAATGAGATAAATCAACCCTTAGAAATATGTATGAAAGAAGTAGAAATGTTGTTGAATTAATGGAACCGCGCGGAAAATAAATCCCTCACGATTAGAGTAAAGAAATTATTTTGATATTATATTATGTCGGCGGAATAGCAAAAAGGGGCCGGATAGTTTGAGAAACAACTGTGGGACCAGCATTTAGTTATACGTGTTTGAAAAGTTGGCGAGACTCGTGATATACCAAAAATGCTTTTATAATTGACTGAAAGCGCTTCATTTGTTTAAATATTTAATCAACATGTCAACATGGTCAAACTTTAAACGAATTTTCCAACAAAGTTGAATTTTTAAGCTACCTACTTGTTTTTTTAACGGTGCGTTATACAAAACGGGATAATGTTTTCTTTCAAAATTGACGCGAGTTACGTTCATTGTTGGCGTTCTTTCCGTGTTATCTATTTTCACACTCGACTGTGCAAATATAAAGCCTTTTTTTTGTGTTGCTATTATATAACTCCAAGTTATATTTTTGTAGCGGGCCCGACGAACATTGTACCACAGTGATCATTTAAAAAAAAACTTTGTAAAATTATATACCTTAACCTTCCTCATGAATTACTTTATCTACTGGTGAAATTCGCATGAAAAACCGTTCAGCAGTTTTTGAGTTTATATATATATATATATATATAACTAAAAATATTATTTTCTGATAAACTAGAAATTGATAAGAAAGAAAATAACGTGCTTCATTAACCTTATGCTAGGCATTCCCAATTAGCGGTCATCCAAGTTATAAATCAGTAGCCACGGATTTATCAGTGTTATAGCAGCTATAAAGCCTATAAAGACTACTCTCCATAGTACTATAGTAATATTATAAAGAGTTATAGTTTGTGAGGTTGTAAGGGGTAATTTCAGGAACTTTTTTTTTATTGTAGCACGGCAAAAATATTTTTGTAGCGGGCCCGACGAACATTGTACCACAGTGATCATTTAAAAAAAAACTTTGTAAAATTATATACCTTAACCTTCCTCATGAATTACTTTATCTACTGGTGAAATTCGCATGAAAAACCGTTCAGCAGTTTTTGAGTTTATCGCGAACAGACAGACAGACCTAGCAGAGGACTTTGTTATATAATATTTAGTGATTATCTTAGTTAGTGATACTTATATATATTATTAGCATTCAGAAGTGGAATAGGACTTCCCCCATATTAGCCTTGTTTTTATATGAAACCACTTCTAGCAAGTGACGATAGGACTTCGTCCATATTATGCTTTTCTTGATATGAATCCACTTCTGGTTGCTAATAATATTAATGTAACGTGAACATATCATGATATAAGAAATTGTTTGCAACATAATTTCTTCGCACATATATATATATATATATATATATATATATATATATATATAACTAAAAATATTATTTTCTGATAAACTAGAAATTGATAAGAAAGAAAATAACGTGCTTCATTAACCTTATGCTAGGCATTCCCAATTAGCGGTCATCCAAGTTATAAATCAGTAGCCACGGATTTATCAGTGTTATAGCAGCTATAAAGCCTATAAAGACTACTCTCCATAGTACTATAGTAATATTATAAAGAGTTATAGTTTGTGAGGTTGTAAGGGGTAATTTCAGGAACTTTTTTTTTATTGTAGCACGGCAAAATGACTGCACTGTGCCTGATGGTAAGCACAGTACAATCCACAAACAATAGTGACCACCGAGTGACACACTATCCATCGCCGGTCGCCGCTGTCATGCCGGCCTGCGAAAAGCTGAATGTGCACAGGCTGATACCGAAACGCGACCCGCCAAAGCGAATCACTATGACGGGCTTTTTCACCATATACATGGTGGTTGCGACCCAGTCAGGCTGTAAAACCCTACCACCCCGCTGTCGCCATTGCCTCGTTCGTTATTCAGCAGTGTGCACCACGTGCAGGTGAGGTTGGCTTGGGTGTCTCAAGTCTTAGATGATATTCGACACCCCTGACACCCCACTATCGACTTTGAATATTCTTTTACCGATAGAAAACCACGTTCTATGTGAGTGTCATAGGTTATAACATTAACCCGAAAAATGAAAATACTTTTTTGCGGTAGTCGGATTTGCAAAGTAAGTCGGAGACAAAACGGTCGAACGAAATCGTTTCTAACATATACAATTTACAGATTTATAAATACTCAATTTTACAGAGAAATGTTAGAATGGTAATTATAACTATATTACTATTATTATATTATATTAGCTAGCCGAATTACTAGCAAAAATTATAATTACATGAGCATTAGTGACTGCTGTAGTTAATAACTGTGTTACAGCCACCAACACTAAGCTTTTTGTTTGAAAAAGTTAACACATAAATCGTATTATGCAACGATGGAAAATAGTTTATCTAATACTGAAATGCTGCTAAGCAAGCGTGAGTTAGTGTCATGTTGAGTGATATGCATTTATAGAATTTAAGTGTGGTTTGATAATATTATATTTTAGCAAGAAACAATTGCAAGTAAATTAATTATGTAAATGATAGTAGTTCTTCGGCTTCGTCATGCGTTAGGCCCAAAAGCCAACAAATTTTTTTTTACATTTAATTTTGATAATTGGATAAGTATTGAGCGTTTTGTTGATTTTATTATATAGCATAGGACTTCAATAATGATAATGGCGAGCAGCAAGTTCTGTTCTTCGTGGCTCACTAGGACATACTTGATCATATCTACGCTTTGTGCAAATGAAATTATGATCATAGATCATCTGAGCACGCTAACGAACCCTGCCTTAACGATGCCAGATAATGCCTGCAAAAAAGTCAGCGACAGTGTATGTTTAACTTTTATATTTAAGTCACAAAAAGGAGTTTTTTAAACAAATGTTTACCGCTCAACGAAGTGGGCACGGATCAGTTATTACTATATATCGGGTCATATAATATGACGTATACATCACATTATATCTTATTTCTGACTAGCTGTGCCCTGGACTTCGTCTGCATGGAACCTGATATACAAAACAATGATAAAATCATCTCAATGTATTAAATGTAATTACTATTCACTTATCTCTGGTATTTAAATCATGTCTTCATTACAATTACAATAACTTTTGATAGACCGATGCAATTTTGAAGAGGTTTTATGATAAAAGCATTACTTTAACAGTGATGCGTGTTCATACAAACAGACAGCGTCAGTTCAGTTGTCTCCTTATACGATGTGACTTTTTAATATGGTTTTCTTCCCCGATAATTTATTAAGGAGATCTTCCCTCTTTGATCATGATGGCGCTACTTGTTGAGGTAAACATTTGGAATATTAAGATGTATCAAAGCACTTTAATTATCTCTCACAATACCTGGTTAAAGAAACTACTACTGGTTAAAAACTATTCAATAACTTTCTATTATTAAACGCAGGCCGGCATGACAGCGGCGACCGGCAATGGATAGTATGTCTCTCGGTGGGCGCCATTGTTTTTGGATTGTACTGTGCTTACCATCAGACACAGTACAGTAATTATGCCGAGCTACAATAAAAGTAGAAAAAAAATCTATTCTATTATAAATAAGTAACATTTATAGTAATTAACTTCTGGAAAACACTCATCCAATTATAAAAATTCCCATAGAAAAAAAACTTTAAATATATTCATATTCAATATTATAAACGTGTAGACAATTGCAGCTGGCTGTCAGGTATAATATATCATTCCATCCGGTAAATTTCAAACTGTTGGGTTAAAGCATTTTCCCTAGGGAAGGCATAAGCTTGTTCGCAAAGCCAACTGGCAACGATTTAGCAATTTCACAAGACGATAAAGGCACGGTTTTGTGTTTCATTAAATCTTTAATAACTCGATAGAATTAAGTTCGAAACTTTTTTTTTGTCATTGGAGGCAAACTGACAGGTGGATCACCAGATGTTAAGTGATCACCACCGTCCATAGACACTTGTAACACCGGTGGAGTCGCAAGTGCGTTGCCAGCCTGTGTTCGAGGGGGAGGAAGGGAAGCGGAAGGAGAACAGAGGTGGGCCTCCGGTTCTCTCACTGACCGAACGAAACGCAGCAATGCAAGCATTGTTACTTCACATCGGTTTTCTGTGAGAGGGTGGTACTACCCCGGGTGAACCGACCCATTCATCCTGAAACAAATAATAGCTTCAGTGTGGCTCTACCACCTACCACACGTGTGAAAGACCGGATTTTACGTTAGAGGTAAACATCGTTATGAGGTCATAGCATACTGCTTTGGTTTTTCTCTTATTCTAGCTACCTACCACTCTCTAGTTGAAACTCAGACTGTCCTGTGGACGTTCCGCCCGTTGCACTTGAGACCTAGTTCACCCCTTTATGTTTACAGTATTTAGCATATCAAACGATACGGTCATTTAACATTAGGTGAGAATGACGTAAAGTATTCAGACCTATAAGGCATAATCAACAATCATTTCAATGAAAACATAAGAGAGGGTTATAAAGATGCAGGGTTGTCTTCGAAGGTGATGAGTTTTACTGATTTTAAAGGCCCTAGTGGACATAGATCATAGACAAGTTCACCATCGTAAGGGAAACAGCTCTAAGTATGACGAAAAGCCGTACCAATTGCGTTGCGCAACGTACCCTGATACATAAGGAATATTTAGTATATCTCGAATGGGTGTTCCCGTAAACTGGTGTTTGTACCGTAAACTGGACTGAAGTTACGTACCCATTTACATTTTTGTTGCTGCCTTTATTATTTAATAGTTAGTATAGTTCACTCCCTGTCCAATATGATCTACTAGTATATCCAATAATAAACATTTTCAAAACTATGATGATTTATCTTGCTACTAGCGGGCCCGGCAGACGTTGTCCCGCTCTGATTATGCAAAACTCCTTGACAAATTATATACTAAAACGTTCCTCATGAATCACTCTATCCACTGGTGAAAACCGCATGAAAATCCGTTCGGTAGTTTTTGAGTTTATCGCGAACAGACAGACAGACAGACGCGGTAGGGGACTTTGTTTTATACTATGTAATGAATATAACAATACACAAAACAATTAACCTTAATTTTCAAGTGTCATGAAACGTTCTGTGTATATTTGTATCGTAAATGCGTAAACTAGTGAAATATGTCGGCGTCATACGTTAACCAGTGATTAATATCAATAATATTCTACCTAAAGATACGTTACCTACTTGATATTGTGACAAAACAAATAGCACGATAACGCACATATACGTAAAGTAATATTGTAACGTCACACTGTCTTAGATAAAATGTAGAAGTAAGATGACATATTCTCAATATCGGTGGTGAAAAAGAAATAGCTATATGTTGCTTAGATACGGGCGGATTGGCAATCGTCAAAAATAAGCTAAATAGCCAAGTTTTAACAAGGCGCTGTCGAAGCATTTATGACGTATCTATATAGTTATAATATCATTCATTATTACAGGGTTTCTTTTAAAAACATAATAATAAAAAACAAAATACATTTCACCTCTATGTAATAATTTAAACTTGATTATTGCCCAGTCATTCTGCCCACGATTCTAAAAGTACGCTTTAAGATTGGCAATTTAGATGTTGCCGTAAATCCGTCCCGTTAATTCGGCTTGAAACAAATTGTTTTCAATGTAAATATATCGCGTTTACAATGCTCCTTCCAAGCATTTAATGGTTACCATCGTAAATACTAGTTACGCTGACTCGCCTAACAACAATAAACAAATCAGAGCAATAGTAATAACAGTTAAATGTGATGGTTGTTTCGACCGGTTTCGGCTATGGCGACCACTTTGACCACTAAATTTAGAAATGGCGCTGGTGTGCGCGAAGATGGCTTATGTAGCCTATCTTCGCAACGAAAACTTCGTGAACATTGAGGGCACGTGTGTACACCGTTCTCATAATGATATGTTATTGGCTGAGCCTCGAACTCGCGTACTTGGCTGTTCACCATCTTGCGTCATTCTGGCCGTTGTGCTGCCAAACGTCCCCACGTTCCCATGTTCAACGTTTGGCAGCTAAATGTATACTTATGCCGAATTCAGACTATGTACCAAAGGGTTTTGTTTACGTAATATTATAATTTCGTACCATTTTGTGGATTAGAGTGGACATTTTAGTTACAGCATACTTAAGCCATGTCGATTGTTTTTTTATACACGACAGAGTGAGGTAGTGGTAACATAAAAAAGTTTATCACCACTACATATTTTATTCCTATTGCATTAGGTGTCTTTTTGTGCAGCCATGTTTAAGTCGGTTTGTCTGCCAGTGAGATGCCGTAGCTTAGCAAATTTCGGTGGTAAAATGTTTGTAACATATGTGAATTATAATTATGAAAATCACTTATATCTGAGCAAATACTGCCAATCATAGGAACAGATTACCCCTTATCATACTAAAGTTGGAAAGAAATTTGGGTTTGAAGATGATATGAAATTATGGAATCTTCAATGTCAATATAATGTTGTGAAGTTATTTATTTGTAACGATATATAACAGGTGCTATTTTTGCACGACTTGTTATATTTGTAACGATAATATAACAGGTGCTATTGTTGCACGACTTGTTATATTTGTAACGATATATAACAGGTGCTATTGTTGCACGACTTGTTATATTTTACGTGACGCAATTAATAATAACACTGAATCGCCGAGGAGCTTGCCATTGAGATATACAGATATATTGTAAATGAAATAATTACTTAACACTCGCAAAGTTATTTCAGTAATATACATTTTTCAAGCAGGTGGATCAAAAGATAACAGTTCTAAACATAATATCATTATCACCTGTTATAATTGTGCGAATTGGAACGTACTTTGGCATGTGTGAATTTAAATTACGGTTGCGCGATAGTTAATTGGCTATTTCTATGCAGTTAACAGTGACACATGATATAATTTATCGCAAATAAACCGATTTTCAACACGAAGTTAGTAGTTAGCAGGCAAAGTATTAACATATTAGGCGGTAAACACAAAATGCAGACAAAAAATAAAACCCAAGCTTAAATCACGATAAGTTACCTGATTTATTTATACATTTATTCTTTTTTTTGCTATCCTCTCGTCGTATTATCAATTTACACTGTACCCTTTTTGTATAGAAAAACAAAATAATGGCAAGACGTTACTTTCGTCTTCGGCCTTCCGACATATTTACATATAAGTGGCTCGTCTAAGCCGTTACACATTTTCGACCCTATTCGTCTTATCTATACGTTGATTTCACTGTATTACGGCCCCATTTCATTATTTGCGTCCGTTGCGGAAGGTTGCGTCCTAAATAAGGATTTATTTTACGTGTGAGAAGTGAAAATTTAGATCATGGTTGAATGTTTTGCTCGAAAAGTGATTCGACGACAGAATTATATTAATATTTTTCTTATATAAGTTCTAGATTTTAAGTACAATAATTATAACAATAGAAAAGGGGAAAAGTCTTTTTTTTTACCTTTTTCTTGTAACTACAATCTCATCCATCATCATTCATCAAGTTAAATGATGTGATCTAAGACAGGAACACGCTAAACTTAAAGGAGGGCTGGCTCTCGAATATAGCTATCAAAATAAACTCCTGCTATATGATTGGGGACAAAGTTTGTTAGCTAATTAGAAAATATCCGTACACTATACTATGGTTTCATTATAATCATTTTCTGTATAAAAAGACGTAGCCCATCGCAGAAAGGAATGTCGTCGATAGACGCGGAATTTAAGCTACCAGATGTACGTAGGTGGTAGGTGGCTGAAGCTATTAATGGTTTCAGCGTGTGTCGGCTCGCCCGGGGTAGTACCACCCTCTCATAGAAAACCGACGTGAAGTAACAGTGCATGCATTGTAGCTTCGATCAACAATAACTAGATAAAGGGTCACGTACAAATCGAAGCTAAAAGCCGTCTGCGTTTATATATACTTATGTGTAGCTATTTGTTTACTAAGAAAAGGAGAAAAAAAGTGTTAAAACTGTTTTAAGTTCAACCTAATTACAACCATAATACCTTGTAATAAAGTCACAAATGTTCAAAATGTTATCTAATACTTACGATAAAACGAGCAAAGTAATAAATTACTCCCCTCACTAAAGAAAAGATAACATAAACAACATTTAGTGTGAATTCAACCTTAACACGTAATGAATAAAGTACGTTTTCCCGTTATTGTGCGTGTTTGTGTCTGGTGAGGCCAAACATTTGTATCACAGGTTTAAAATCGGTAATGTTGTTCAAAATTTGATATTATTAGTTAGTTTAAAGCTTAAAATATAACTTATTCAACATGTATTTAGCGGAAAATAAGATATCCCGGCCGTTAAATTGCTTTTTCGGGTATTATTTTTGCATCTTTTGAATACACTGCGGCATGTGAAACGGGCTTACATTGGCTGTGTTTCAAACAAACTAAACAAAATAAGGGCACACATTTCAAGTGAGCTCTTATTTACCGAGACGTATTTTTCGCACCGACCCGTTATCTAGCTATTGTTGATCGAAGCATTGTAGCGTTTCGTTCGGGCAGTGAGAGTGCTGGAGGCCCACTTCCCTTCCCCGTCCCCTCTCCCCCTTCCCCCTCCCCGCAAACACAGGCTGGTAACGCACTTGCGACTCCTCTGGTGTTGCGAGTGTCTATGAACGGTGGTGATCACTTGACATCAGGTGACCCACCTGTTCGTTTGCCCCCTATGAAATAAAAAAAACCATTATTAAAGCTACCAATGACTTATTCGTTCAAAATTCTTAATAAATCACTTAATGTTAAATTAGAAATTAATACCTATGAAATGACCTATAAGGCAACTATCTGAATCTCAAGTCATTTGCAAACAGCTACCCTATAAAAACGTTCTAAAAATTAGGACAATGTTTAAGCTCCAGAGAAAATAATACCTCTACTATATTTCATTTTATCAAATTTGCGAGCATTCGCCTGAGGCTTGTTACGCGTTAATTACAATATAATGATGATAAAATATAGCTTATGTGATAATAATTAGTTTAGATGACATACTTATATCTCTTTTTATATTAACTTTTATAGTACGATAGCGGAGACAATCCAATTCAAAATTGTGCATAACCACCTAACCAGTCTAACTTTGGTCTTCCAAATTACTACAGAACTCAACGTCATTGGAGATTTTGATACCCTGGATACCAATATTCTCTGCGATGGTAATGGGTGTGTCTTGGGATTGTGATGCCAGAGTGATTGAGGATTTCTATTTTCTTTTTTTTTTATATATATAATTAGAGGCAAACGAACAAGTGGGTCACCTGATATTAATTGGTCAACACCGTCCATAGACACTAGCAACACTACGGGAGTTGCAAGTGCGTTGCCAGCCTGTGTTTGCGGGCAGGATGGACGGGAAGGAGGAAAGGGGAGGTGGGCCTCCGGCGCTCTCACTGACCGAACGAAACGCAATAATGCAAGCACTGTTACTACACGTCGGTTTTCTGTGGGTCTGGTGGTAGTACCCCGAGCGAGCCGACTCATTCTTGCCGAAACTATATATATACAGTAATAGCTTCCCGTGGATCTACCAACGACCCTTTCTTAGCGTTGAACGCACAAACTTGAGCCTTACTAAAGTTGAAACGAAGTAAATTGTCTCTACCCACATCGGATACTTTAAATAAGGTTCGCGTCTTTCTACCATAAAGGAACGAGCAATATTTACACATCCAATATACTGTACATCTTCGGTACTGGTATCTGCATAGTAATGAATGTCGCTAATGAATAATATGTTATTGATATACAGCAAAAAATGTGCTGAAAATAATACTGAACCTTGTGGAACGCCAGCGTTTAGGTCCATGCGTTCGAAGCAGTAACATATTATAATTAGAAGATAATGGACAATTGACATATCGGTTTCGCAAATATTAAGGTGGAAGCTTTGAAATAACTCATTAAACGCAAAAAAAAGTGTCGTGGCCTTTGAAGTGAGTCCGCCAAGATATTACATTTCTTTGAATTCTGTATCTAGTACACAACAATTAACGTATCCTCGTTCATTGACAGCATGTGACGTTCAATTCAAGATTACTTAGATATTCTATATTCTGAAATGCGATGTAAAAAAATTGGTTGTCTGCCAAGTCAGTTTACAGACGATAATTTTACATGATAACGACTCGGACGCATCGGCCGATGGAGTAGAAGAGAGATAGATGAGCCACAAGCCGAACGCTTAAGCCGATCGCGACTCTCTGTCGTTTGTTCCGCGCTCCCGCTTGCACGTACGGCTCAGGTGGAACGTGACAACGTGTCATGCTTTTTCGTGCGTGCCACCGCAGTTCATAGATTTATAAGACGTTATCACGTCGAAAAATGTACAACCTGGGTTTAAAATTATGCTTTTAACATGGCGTCTTCTTGAGTTATTGTTTTCTTGTCATTTAGTACGAGTTTGAAATAACTCAACGAATGTTTTTTTTTGTTATAATCCTCATAGCTCTATTAGATTCAATCTTACTCTATTTGTTCAATAATGCTTCTCCTACTTTTAGTAAGCAAATTTCGTCTTGAAGGAAACTTCATTTTATTATAAAATGTAAAATAGTTTTAAACAATTCGACCAAATTCATCAACAGACCTTTGATGCAAGCTTATTAAAACAGCATTAGTCCTTTTGCCTTTTTACACTTATTCGGGTCAAACTATTTAAGTACAAAGGCTATTCACATAAGTTAATTACTTTCGTAATTAATAAGGGACTGATGTTACTCGCGACCGCAGGAATTGTACCTCTAATTCTCCCATACGTGCTCCCCGGGTGTTAAAGAGTAACAAAATTTTTAACAGATGCGCTGTTCCACATAAATTAAACCTCGCATGGTCAAATAGAGTAATCAATTAAGCGACGATAACAAAAGATGGATACTCTATTTAGCCCAACGATTAATTAAAAAAGCAAATGTTAAATTATAAAACAAAACATTTCGTGACACTAAAATATATACAGGATCTTATGTAGCAAATTGTAGCTAAAGGTTCAATAACTGTATTTACTGTTCGACAGTTAATACTTATTCTTCTTTATTATTATGTTTTACCTTATCCATTTTATCCGCGAATTGGTAATTAGACACTCTTGTTAATAGGAACGTGTGTGACATATACATACAATCTATCTATACTATTATGATGAAGAGGTAAAGTTTGTGAGTTTGTGACGTTGTGACGTTGTAGGGGGTAATCTCAGGAACTACTAAACCGATTTTGAAAATTATTTTAACAATAGAAAGCCACGTTATTTGCGAATGTCATAGGCTATATCTTAATCTGAAAAATGAAAAGACTTTTTTGTGGTAGTCGGATATGCAAAATAAGTTGGAGAAAAAACGGTCGAGCGAAAAAGTTTCATACGAACGCTGCCTTGATGATGAGAGATATATGATTGAGTTCTAGACAAAAGTTGTAGAGCTTGATAATGCCTACAAAAAAGTTAGCGACAGCATATGTATAACTTTAATATTTCAGTCGATAAAAGTAGTTTTTTTTATATGTACCGTCCAACGAAGTGGGCACGGGTCAGCTAGTTTCTTATAATTATCGAACCGATTCATATAATAATCTATCAAAAAATATACATTAACATTAATTATCCAGGGCTCTATATTTTACTATATACCATCACGCTAAGACCAATAGGAGCGGAGCAACAATGAAAAATGTTCCTTCCACCGCGTCTTAGCCCAAAATAACTATTCCACGCGTAAGAAGTCGCGGGCAGAAGCTATTAACTAATTATATTATCTATACTAATATTATAAAGAGGCAAAGTTTGTGAGGCTGTAGGGGTTAATATCTGGAGAGTCGAAGAAAAAATGGTCGAAACAAAACGTTTCTTACGAACGCTACCTTAACGATGAGAGACATGCGATTGAGTTCTAGAGAGAAGTTATAGCTTGTGAATGCCTATTACCGCTCAACGAAGTATAGCTATATCAGCTATAATATCAGATATAATCAGCTAGTGTTATAAAGCTGAAGAGTTTGTTTGTCACTGCTGGTAATATTTGAAAAGTTCTTTCGGTGTTAGACAGCTCATTTATCAAGGAAGCCTATAGGCTATATATCATCACGTTAAGACCATAGGAGCAGAGCACCAATGAAGAATGTTTCAAAATCGGGGTGTTTTTTACTTATGAGAGCTTCCGCTGCGTTTTAGCGTTAGTCGAAAGTAACTATTCAACGCGGCCGGAGTCACGGGCACAAGCTAGTAATCTTTATATATAAATTTCTTCTGTGCGTGTGTATGTCATTGAACTCCTCCTAAACGGCTGGACCGATTTTAATCAAACTTTGTGTGCGTGTTCCAGTGGATCCGAGAATGGTTTAGATCCACAATTGGACCCGGTAGGTGGTGTTGCGGTTGACTTTTAGGATTTTTTTTATTATCAAGGCAGGACAACGTCCGTCCGGTCCGCTAGTACTATATAAGTTAAAATACCAATTTCCCGTTTGAGAAATGTAAATAAATTAAAAATTGTTTCTCTAAGATTTTAACGGACAAGATATTTGCGAGTTTTTAGCAGAATCATTGTCATGTATTAGGTTTTATTGTTTATTGCTAAACCTAGGTAAATTATACAAACCAGTAGCGCCCAGAGGTCGACATTCGACCATAGTTCATTGGTTTTTTAAGTTTGAATTTTATTAGGGTTAATATCATTATTGAATGTAGAATGAAAAAGGGTAATTGGAACGTAAGAGTAGAATAATACATACAGTCGAGCATTGCAACCTCCTTCACAACCTTTTTTGAAGTTCTTTATTGACGGATGTCAAAATATCTTTTTTATTTACATGTGTGTATATGTTGTGTAAAATTGAAGCATTAGTGTGAGTAATGCATATTTTAATTAATTTAATGTACTTCTAATGCATTTTATATAAAATAAATAGCTTTCTGCACTTCTCTTCCATATAAACTTTAACTATGCCAAATTTCACGTTCATCCGTTCGCGCAATTCCATTAAAAAGGGATACAAAGTAAGGCTTCATGTATTAATATGTAGATACTATGCCATATTGGTTATTGAGCACAAGTGGAAGTACCTACCAATGCGTAAAGCACCAATGAAGAATGTTTTTTTTTAAATTGGGGTGTTTTTCCTTATGAGAGCTTCCACTGCGTTAACTCAAAATAACTATTCCAGAGAACTATTCTAGGAAGAAGCTAGTGTTCAGTAAAGAGGATCAGTTGCCAAAATAGAAAAAGCAGAAGACACCATGTATTTATCCTCACAATACGACACTGTAAGCTAAATGAAAAACAAAAGAATATTATCATGAAACAAAGAATTAGAATTTTGTTGAGATAGAAACAAAATTATAGTATAGTGTCATGTACAATATTTTATGGCTTTTTATCAGCCGATATTACTGTAACATGGATTTTCTGTTATACATAAAAAGTGATAAAAATTGTCTCCGGCTGATAACCTTTGAGTGTTTTATATGATAGCGATAACCGTCGACCTCTCATGCTTTTATGTTAGCCTGGTACTTTCGCGCACCTGCTTCAAGTTGGTGTGAAGTAAGGCCATAAAATTATTATAAGCTATATTAATATAATGATGATAGAGTATTTTACGTAATGGTTGGAGAATACACTTTGATCATATCAATAAAAACTGGAATCGTGCATGTTTTGCGTAAACCAAATCTGATTTAAAATAAAATTCTGGAACAAATAAAAACATTCTGGAATTGTGTTACTTAAATACCAAATATTAATAGTATAATATAACAAAGTACCACAAATTGCAATGAAAATAGGTTAGTTTTGAAGCATCTATAATGATTGAAATTAAATAATTCATGTCTACGCCTGTTAGTTTTAGAAATGGAAATTATTATTGCTCCGAGTTCGTTCTAGAAGGAGCGCATATAAGTAATATTATTGTAAAATTAGATGGCTTCTAATTCGTGAGTTTTTTGTCTAAGAATTTATATAAGAATTCAATGTGTCCTTAAATATCCGCGAGACTGGTTATAATCATTCAACGATCATGATAAATACGCAATTAATTATTGTAGCATGGACAATGTAAAACGATGGATTTTTATGGGGTGGATGGATGGGGTTTAACACCCGCCCCTCCCTGAGGGGTCTACTATCTTGACCCACTCAGGCAGCAGAAGGGGCCCCTTATGAGGAGCCAGCACCTGCCGGTTGAGCAGACGCAGTGCCGTAGGCAGGAACCCGGCCAAATAGGTGCAAGGAGGCACCATGGGGTTTAAGTCCGTGCAAGTCGGACATATGCCACCCTTAGCTGCCCGGCTAGGGTGGATATCCGAAGGGATTTCCCTATGTTAAGAAAAAAAGGTTAGCTCAGATAGGTCGCGAATTGCATGTATCAGGGAACAGCCCAAGCCGAGTTGAACGAGTTGTCAAATAAAATCGGTTGAGTGCCTTAAGCGCTCGCCTTAGTAGTCTGGTTAAGATCTTGCTAGGTCAATAGTGTAGTCAGTTCGAAAAAAAAAGACATCTCAATATATTTATCACGGATAGTCTTTACTAAATAGATGAGTATGAACAGTAGAACAAATTAAATGGTGATGTCCAAAATTTAGGACCGAATTTTCAGCAAAGCGATCTGAATCTGCGTATGTGAGCTATTTTCCAAACTGCTCATCTAGGATACGTAGTGGTCATTGTAGAGATAAAGATATTTTATTAAACACGAAAGTGGGATGTCCGGCTGGGACGCGTTATAAAAACCCCGATAACAATATTTAGATTAGAATTAGTTTACCTGTCGCCGACACAAATATTATCATTTACATAATACGTATAAAAATTATGACAAGATAACAATAGTTGTGTAATATGACCTTTCGTTATGTTTTTATTTTCCTTTCATTATTCATATTGAGAGACAATGACAATGAGAGACAAACATATTGACGCCAGATACAATTCTTGAGACTAACAATGTACCTTTTAAGCCTGTGGTACTACAAAGGTGTAGAATTTAACACAGAAGTCCAATATCGTATGTAAGCACTAAGAAAGGACAATTAAAATGGCATCGCTTCATTAAAAAAAATTGAACCGTCACGGGACACCTTGCAGATGTGAAACATCGAATTGATTTGTATAAGTTATATGCATAAAAGAACAGATTACGTCAGGAATCAGCTGTGGCATAATGAAAAGATTTATGATGATTACAAATTTGTTCCATAAAATAATGACTGTTTGTTTATTTTATTACATAAATATTCTTTATTTTTTAATACAAAAATTCAAAGAAATCACTGCTAAGCGTAGGCGCGGTGTGTTTGACGGCGTTTATCAAAGGGCGCTAGGTCGTCGGCGCATGACGCGAAACACTAGCATAATGAGTGGCTGACAAAACAATTTGAATTTTATGTTTATAAATTATCATCATACTTATTATCTTTTATTTATTATTATCCTTATATATCCTTATTATTCCACATGCATTATAGATGTAAGTACTAACAATATTTTCTAAGTTGTGTGTATACTAACCAAATGGACTTTTTTGTTTGTAATAAAAAAATTTGATTTACTTCTTCTCAGTATGTATAGTATACCAGTATCAATTAAAGCGTATAAAAAAGCAATTACTGAAAATAATGTTGTTCTAATTATATATGGTAACGAAATTTCAATTATAAGAATAGGCTAATAGATTGTACGAGTTATTTCGATGCCCTTTCACATATTCCTTTTAGCCGTACACTTTTGACGCAAACCAGATGGTGCGCCATTTTGATCTCGGCTTTTACGATATTTATTCGAAACCGTTTGAACTGATTTTCAAAGACCGCGGGGAACCGTTTCCGGTTGTTAACAATGATAGATATAACGTAGGGACGTAACATTTTATTTGCAGATTAATATTTTCTTTATCTAGGTGTAAAATCTGCTTTGAGCTTGATATAAATGAAATTTAAGACTTGGAGTATATACAGTAAGGTACTGCTGCAGAAGAATAATTGACATAGATATATTTGGCGATGAGAAGCAGTGCTGATAAAGCTGTGATCCGTTTCGAAGGAAATGGTTGGCAACATATGCTGACATACAAGACGTGCCAACTTGATTATCAGGATTAGATACCCATTAACACTGAAACCAGGACTGAGACAAAGTATATATATAAGAAACAGTATGAAAACTACCTATAAACGCTCGTACCGGCATCGACGAGACCCTTAAGCGGTTATCGCGATGCTGTCCATAGAGTTCCTTTTAATACCTCTCGTCAATGCGCATTTCTGCGTGAGTGTGCCGTTTTCGAGCGTTTGTAGGTAGTTTCCGTACTGTCTCTTATATTTATACTGTGACTGAGATTCGTTAGTTGTAGTGAATACTTTCGAGTGAACTGAGTAACATAAAGAAAAAAGTTAAATTAAGATGCAAACCGATAAAATCTTAGAGCAGAAATGTAGTCAGCTTGAGCATTTGTAGGTAGTTTCCGTACTGTCTCTTATATTTATACTGTGACTGAGATTCGTTAGTTGTAGTGAATACTTTCGAGTGAACTGAGTAACATAAAGAAAAAAGTTAAATTAAGATGCAAACCGATAAAATCTTAGAGCAGAAATGTAGTTAGCTTGAGCATTTGTAGGTGGTTTCCGTACTGTCTCTTATATTTATACTGTGACTGAGATTCGTTAGTTGTAGTGAATACTTTCAAGTGAACTGAGTAACATAAAGAAAAAAGTTAAATTAAGATGCAAAAGAACCGATAAAATCTTAGAGCAGAAATGTAGTCAGCTTGCAAGTGCTATTCCCATTAAACATCAATACATATGCCGATGTTTCTAATCGTCAACTAGCCAGGCGGGTTTCACAGAATTCCTTACTATAGCGCTTAGCGTTGGATTCGGAACCACGAAAATCGATACACGATACACATGCTATATCATTTCTAGACCATTATTCTTTATAAAGGTACAAGTCAGTGGAACGATCAAGGTATTTAAATTCAAAATGATCGGCTTTCACCCAAATTACTTTCTTTGTGTGTTAACCGCTAAAGATGTATTAAGAATTGATCAATACTATTTAGATTTTCTTCGGTCTAAGAAAATTTTGTTAGTATGTACTGCTTATTGTAATAATATCTCTCTCTTTCTGGGTTCTTCGAAGCGATGATGGCGTAGATGATTTGATAGTGCGTTAGGCCACAACGTCGATGGATATAGGTTCGAATCCTTGCAACTGAGTCGGAGCTTCCAGTGAAGGAAAACATGATGCTGAAACTATGAAACTGAGGTAGGGCCTTTTGTAAATCTAACTGCCTAACTACCACTCTCAAATCTGTCGCCAAGCACGTGTTAGTGTATTCCGGTAGCTGGATTTGAAAGTCATAATAGCAGATGGAGTTGTGGTCAAACGCTATACCTATAAGGAATAAAATAAATGTTACAGGTATAAAAGAAAAAAATGCAAAAAAATATGAGATCAGCCATAAGTGTTTTTCTCTGTCATTACTCTCCGTCCTTGATACCCTTCACATATTTTGCACTCCTTCAAATTTTATCCCTATCTACTTCGTTTTGATCATAATGGCGAATTTCCTATATTCTACTTTTTTACGTGACTTTACCAACGCAATCTTCCGCCGCATATACAACTCTACGTCTTAATGCGATTTGACTGGTTTGGACACTCTTTTGGGTTAAGATCCACGTAATTACCTTACACCAGGAACGGTCTAGTAAATAAAACCTTAGAGTTATTTGAGTGTTACATACACAAGCAACTTCTCGCCATTTTATCCGCGTTGCGGCTATCATATATTGCATGTTATCTTTAATCCTCCTAGAGTGGTCAATTATACTTCTGCTAGTTATGTAAATATCACATTTTGCGAAGGGACAACAGTCATATTCCTAAGTAGGCATTGCACTGAAATCCCTAGCGTGGGAGGTAGTCCGGTGAAGCTGTTAAGACCTCGCTTGGTCAATAGCGTAGTCAGTTCGAAAAAAAAACCCAGCGTGAGAGGAGATGTGGCCAACCTAATCAGACCTGGCGAGGATCTGTGTTCGCAGTCTTCAAGATAAGGCTTACTTGGAGTGAGGTGGAGCGTGAAGCCATCGACAGAACGAGATGGAAAAGCATCGTGTCTGCCCCTGCTCCGACAGTTTGGGGACATGGGATCTCATCAGAGGGAAAAACATAAAGATATCGATACATTTTGTCTATCGATAGAAATCGCATCGTTTCATATATATAAGATTAATGAATAACTTTGAATATTAAAAAAACATTAATTTCAAAGATGGTAATTTTTTTTACCAAAATGCTATCCCTTAACGGAGTGATGAATTAATTACATTCAAGTAAACAAGAATAAAATAATTTTGCTTTTAATATAAAAAATAAGTAAATTAAAACGCTCTGTCTATAATTTGTTTACTTCAAAAATTTATATTTATTTATGCTTATCAAGTTAATAAACATATTTTGGCTTTTAAAATTAATAAAGGCCCAGTTAATAAGGAAGTTACTTTCATATTAATTCCTCTATTACACCGAATGCGAACATGTGCGAGTATATGATATTCACTTCTAGATGACAATTTTTTCCAATATTTTCTAAGTGGATTCGAATTTTCATAGTTGTTTTGTTACCATGACTGCAATGTTAAAGCCACGGTATACTCGACCGTCATGCAATGGTTTCGTTAGCTTAGAAAGTTCAAGCTTACTGTAGGATTCAAGCATATTTCTCATCAATTATATGCAATATTCACATATCCCATCACGACACCTTCACCGTTAAAAAAAAAAACGAATAAATTATTCAATTTTATCCCTTCCATACAAACACTAACGAATTAATAGCAAACTGTGAACAAGGCAGTCTACTTTGAAAATTAAATATTGTTCTTTTCACTATACCAGAATGATAGAATTCGTTTTAAATTGCAAAAATAGATTTTAGTAAAACCCGCATTTTGACAATACCAGAATTAATTTTAGATCTCTAAAATAATTTACAGTAAGGCCCGCATTACAATTCGCATCGGTGTAACAATAGCCCAGACTGCGCTACCATTACCGCAGATGACAGCTTCAAAACCCTTCTCAAACGCTACGCTCCACTAGGTAGGTATTATTTAAAAAAGCCAGTTTCCGTCGTCTCACAGAAAAGCTTTTATCTCATAAATGGGTCATACAAAAGGAAAATAAGTTGAAATGTAAAAAATTTACAGACAGTATTTTCATTTTGTTTTTATGATTTTTAACGGACTTCAAAAGGAGGATGTTTTTAATTTTTCTAATG
The DNA here is from genome assembly GCA_015888305.1 of Antheraea pernyi. NCBI lineage: Eukaryota > Metazoa > Arthropoda > Insecta > Lepidoptera > Saturniidae > Antheraea > Antheraea pernyi. The sequence continues at coordinate 197,280 of MU159130.1, read as the reverse complement.
TTTGTTATCTCAGTACTTTGTCGTTTAAAAACCGAATTGGGAAATTCTTTGGTAATATATTAGGTTCTACAAGATTAGATATTACAAGGAGATTCCATTTTAATGTCATTAATGGACCTTAGATTTCAAAGATAAAGGGAACTCATTAAAATGGAACAAAAAATGTATAGATATTAAAATATTGATAAATATGTGACAATGCAAGTTTAGGTGGGTACTTAATTAACTGTGATCAAAAATATTTTAGTGCATTTTTTAGAATAGATGTTTTTGTGGACGATTTAAATTTTTTGTTAAGATCTTCTTTATTTTCTTTTTAAAGAATAACGTCATTATTTTAATAATATAAGTTTTTTGCCAGGTAGTGAATTCAAGCACCATATAAAGCTATCAAGGTTTTAATGTCTAAAATTATAGGGTAGATCAATATGTGAATGATGGTAAAATATATATGATAACAAGATAAACCAGACCGAGTTTCTTACCGGTTCTCCTCGATGTCTAGGTTGTTTTCCGAACCGCTGCAGCGCTGGCAATTATAACGTTCATAAGCGCCTTCTCAGGACCCCGGCCTACATTGAATGAAGTCTTTTTGATCTTAATTTTTAATCTTTATTATAACAATTTAGCCATCACATATTTTAAGCTCTATGTTATGAAGTATTGAGGTAAGGTGAAGTGTCTTTGTGTATAAAAAGTGTCTCCGAAATTATATGATAAACAAACAAGCAAGCTGGATTAAAGTTTAAAGGCTATATTATAAAACGGTTCTATGTGTGAATGCTGGGGTTAAAAATCAAAGACAGAGTCAGGAACGTAGACATGAGAACAAGAACAAAACTTACAGACATTCTTACCCGAATAGACGTCCAAAAATGGAGATGGGCTGGACATTTGCTACGCCACCCCATTAACAAATGGAGCAAGCAAGTCACCCTCTTTCAACCAAGAGACGGTAAAAGAGGCAGGGGTCGTCAAGTCAGGAGATGGGAAGATGACTTAAAACAGACACCGGGACCATTCTGGTTGAGAGTGGCAAGTGACAGGATCTATTGGAAGGAATTGGAGGAGGCCTATGCCAAAAGGCACACCGAACTTAGGGACCTCTTTATAATCCTATGTTTTGGAATAAAAGGCTATTATTATTATTATGTGTGACCAATAATAGTCTTGAAATTATATACTTTCTTGTATGTCCAAAAAAAGACCGTGAATAATTTGTATAATGTGATAATTACGCTGTTTCTCAAACTAATGGCAGTCTTGTAACGTTCATGGACACTTTCTCAGAACCTACATTGAATTAATTATTTTTGATTAGCTTTTCCCGCAGCTTCGTTAGACCTGTCTTTCTCTGTACGCATGCCAACGAGTATGCAACATTTCATTGTACTCACTTAAGGCGTGAAAGCATAACAAACAAACCCATATACATGTGTATAATATTAGTTGTTATGTGTAAAAGGTGGTAGAGCTACGCTGAAGCTATTATCGGTTTCCACATGAAAAGATCGGCTCACCCGGGGTACTACCACCCGACCCACAGAAACACCCACGTGAAGTAACAGTGCTTGCATTGTTGCGTTTCGCTCCGTCAGTGAGAGCGCCGAAAGCCCACCTCCCCTCCCCAGACACATGCTGGCAATGCACTTGCGACTCCCCTGGTGTTGCTAGCATCTATGGACGGCGGTGATCAATCAACATCAGGTGACCCACCTATTCGTTTGCTACCAATGATATAAAAATAAAATTTGGGATTTGGATTTCATAAGAGAAAAATCAGAATTCCTTGATAAAAAGATTCTAATACGCCTAATCTCACACGCCGTTAATTGCTAATTATTTGATTTAAGCTCATTTTTTTTTAAATAAAATATCCTTCAGTGATAATGAAATTTGTCAATCACGATTAACGTACAATTTGGCGTACCTTTAGACATTAATGCAATTAAAGTTAACGAGGACATCGCAACATTTTTACTTTTTTTACTAGTCTTTTTTAAAAAGGTCATTATATACTTACTATAGAACGAATGTTTATATATGTAAACTCATTAAAATCATTTAAACAAATCCACGAACCATGACTGTGATATTTAAAATCGTTCGTATAAAAGAAGAGAGAGAGAAAATGACAAATAATTTATTCTTTTACAAATTACGTTTAGGAAGCGAACGGCAT
>MU159130.1:130798-195058 GCA_015888305.1 Antheraea pernyi | reverse complement strand
GGCATTCCTCAATAAATCAGAGTTATCGTTATGCTAATGTTGAAGACTCATAATAATGTTTAAAACGAACTACTAATTTGGTGATCGCCAGAGATAACTATAGACACGGCACAAGGATCCCACGAAAATAACTCCAATTATTACAAATGAATATGATTTTATTACGTACTACTAAATTAACTGATAAAAGATCGTTAAACCGTGTATTTGAACTTATTGTTACAAATACACAACGAATAGTGACATTCCAAAAATAACCTATTTTGTAATTTTCTCGAATCGTCCGAACAAAAACGTAAGCCTTCTAGTATTTTCCACCAACTTTTATTCAAGGGTATACAAGGCGTCTCGGAGCGTGTGCGTTTGAGTGGAGTTCCCACGCACATGTAACCAACGCCCACGGTGCCGTGGTTTGATATCGTTTCCGAACACTCGTCGCGACCTCTCGGGTAGCATCTTAACCCTAGGTTCGTTACCTCGGAGTGGAGCCTTCGAGCATGTTGCTTACGCGATACAGTGACTCAACACCCACAGGTCATCCCACATACTTGCACACAGTAGGTATACATGTATTGGAAGGGTTTTCTCTTCCCCTTATATGTTTTGAACTTGGTTATTTAGTTTAGTCAATTGTCAGCTTCTGAATACATGGAAACATGTACAAATGTATAACTCACTAACGTATAGCTTAGTAAAATGATGCTTTTAAAGCAACAGCCCAAGCCAAGGATCGGTCACTTTGGTATCTTTCCGGTTGTTGCCTTGGAGCTGACCGCCTTAAGATCTCGCCTCATTACTCTGGTGTAGCTGTAAAGACTAGGCGGGCTTATTGCGTTAGTCAGTTTGAAAAAAAAATTGTGTGTGTACTTATGTACACGCGTTAGAAGTTATACTTCTTTGTCGTGATAAGATAAAAATCTTTTCAAAAATGTTATCTTTCGCCTTATTGTACGTTTGTAGAAAAAACGACACTGACAATAGACAAAGTTGAGTATAGCTAACTTCAGGGTGTCGGTTTTTCGTGACAGTGTGCGTGCGCATCGTACAAATTTTCTATCATTTTTCCCTAACGCGCCAAAAGAAGTATAACATCTGTCCGAGTCGTGTTCTATCTGGATATCGTAGCGAATACGAAGGGAAACAAAAGGAAGAAGTCTTACGTAGGAGTATAAAAGAAATTTCTTTTGCCGACATTTAATCTATCCACACAGTAACAGTATCAATAAAATAGTTAATATGCTCTTCCGGGTCATAGACATAAATGTATTCGAGATATATTAAACACAAGCAATCCATAATTAAGCAATTCTATAGCTTTTTTTTTTTTTTCATAGGAGACAAACGAACAGATGTGTCACTTGATGTTAAGTGATCACCACCGTCCATAGACACTTGCAACACCAGGGGAGTCGCAAGTGCGTTGCCAGCCTGTGTTGGGGGGGTGGGGGGAAGAGGAAGGGGAGGGTAGGTGGGTCTCCGGCGCTCTCACTGACCGAACGAAACGCAACAATGCAAGCACTGTTACTTCACGTCGGTTTTCTCTGAGAGGGTGGTACTACCCCGGTCGAGCCGACCCATTCATGCTGAAACCAGTAATAGCTTCAGCTTGGCTCTACCACCTATAAATTAAGATATCTTTGTAAATATATCAAATGACGATTTTATGACTAAGTTAATATTGTCTTATCTATACATAATTATAATATGAATATAAATGTGACGTGTCAGTATTTTTTCAATTTTCGTGAAAAAAAATGTTGCAGGTATCTAGAAATAAGTAATAGAATACATTTCACTCATTTTTAGAAATGTCAGACAGCTGTTTGTAAGACACGCATCACCCGCCCGCACGGTATATCCACAGTATGCTGAGAAGTACGTCTCGTACTTTTAAACTTCTACACGGATTCTGAAAGGATTTTCACTATTTTAGAATTTTTTCGGAAGGTTCTTATGTTCGTCGATTCGAATATCATATTCATACAAAGTAGAGAAAAGTCGAAGTATTTAATGAAGTCGTAAGAAAGTCGTAAATTAGTAACTCAGGTTAAACTTGTAACAATAAAAGAAATACACCACATGATTATGCATCTAAAAATGACTATACAATAGTCCGCGATGATATTATTATGTCTATATCTTGAAGATAACTAATCTGGTGGTAGAACCACGCCGCTGAAACTATCACTGGTTTCAGTATAAATGGGACGGCTCGTCCGGGGTAGTACCACCCTCTCATAGAAAACCGACGTGAAGTAACAGTGCTTGCCAGTGTTGCGTTTCGTTCGGTCAGTGAGAGCGCCGGAGGCTCACCTCCCCTCCCGTCTTCTCCTCTCCCTCTCCTAATCCCTTCCCCCAAAGGGTGGCAACGCACTTGCAACTCCTCTGGTGTTCCCCTGCCGTTTGTTCCTGTTCGTTTGCTACTTGGACATAAATAAAAAAGGTAAACATTTTTATCTTCTACATAGCAATAAAAATAATTGGTTATTTGCGACGTTATTTTGATCAAAGTAGTAACAATATATTTACAAAATGAAATATTGGAATTGCTTTGATTAAGGTAGAACAGAATTGTTCTTTATATCAAATTATTTCAATAAATATCTCATAAAATATCAAAGATTCAAAATTACGCGCTACAAAAAAGTATTTGTGCGAAAATTCTTATATGGCCTCTACAATCTATATATATATATAAACATGGTTACAGGTGTCTTGGAATAAATAATAAAATAAATTTCAATCATTTTTATAAATTTCTGTCTGTCTGTTTGTATGAACACAGATCACTGCTAAAGTATTACGTTCAACAACTTCATAAAGCATATATTCAATTAACATTTAACCTTGGTTTCATTAAAATCGGTTCACTCTATCAAAAGTTATTCTAATTTTAATGAGGACGCGACTTGAGTACGAGGGAAAGTAGATAAGTTAATAGATTTCATACGTTCAGGTGATTTTATTAGTCACAGCTAGTAATCTAAGTCGAAATCTATGAATTACGACATCTATCGGCGTAATTCAGTAAACAAATATCATTACAGCGTAATACAAAACTCGTCACTGATTACAATTTTTATTAATGAGATTCCTTGTTTTTATTTTAGAATTATCAGTACAATTGACGCGATAATTGCGATAATTGATACCGAATTAATTACTACATCCTTTTGTTCAATACTTTATCGACGTTATTATAAAAACAAAAATGAACACGCCTTGAACACGAGTTTTAGTAAACAGTGCCTAAAATTTTAAATGTATTGAACACATGCCTAAAATGTTTCCAAGCGGTCTCTGGACCTTCACTAAATGGAAATAAAGTAAAATAAGAACTGTCAATAATGTTTAAACAATTAAAACAGTGCCTAACTGTAAACAGCGATAAGACACTCTTTTGTGTTATTTTTTTAAACATGCGTTCAACGCGTATTTAACTTTTTTGTAATAAGACAGTATATGCTTGGGAGTTTTGACTGTACTCTCATTTGATATTAGATGACGATCCGATCTAATATAATACACTGGTCTGGTCAATCTGGTCCAGGAATACACGTATAACGAAGATTATAGATTTTCAAAGTGACGATAGTCAACTGGACTCTTAAGTATTAAAATAACCCCTGTACTGTACTATACTATGGTTATATGGCAATGTATACCTTCACCGTAAGTGACAACTAATCGTAAGATTCGAGTATACATCTTTTGGTGTAGTATATCATTAAAATCTTTTTTTAGAAGCGACTAGCCTCTGCCTGCGACTTCGTTCGCGTGGAATGGTTACTTTGAGCTAACGCTAACACGCAGCGGAAGCTCTCAAAGGGAAAAAGAACCCCGATTTTGAAACATTCTTCATTGGTGCTCCGCTCCTATTGATCTTAGCGTGATGATATATCCTATAACCTTCCTCGTTAAATGAGCTATATGACACTGAAAGAATTTTTCAAATCGCACTAATAATTCCTGAGATTACCCCCTACAAATTCACAAACTCACAAACTTTACCTCTTTATAATATTAGTATAAGGATCATAGCCCCTGCCCGCGACTTCGTCCGCGTAGTAATAGTTACTACTCTGGGCTAACGCTGACACACAGCAGAAGCTCTAAAAAAAAACCATCTCAATTTTGAAACATTTTTCATCTGTGCTCCGCTCCTATTGGCCTTAGTGTGATGATATACAGCCTATAACCATTTTCGATGAATGAGCTATATAACACTGAAATAATTATTCAAATCGGACCAGTAGTTCCTGAGATTACCCTCTACAACATCACAAAATCACAAACTCTACCTCTTTATAATATATATCGCTTAGCTGATAGCATGTTCGGACACAGCGCCGATGGGCGTAGGTTCGAATCCCTGTAGTTGAATCGGAGTTTCCGTTGAAGGAAAACATCGTGATAAAACCATGGCATGGTGGTAGATCTCTTTCTAAGCCCAGCTGGCTAGCTACCACTCTCAAATTGAAAATCTGTCGCTAAGCATCTGTTGGTGTGTTCCAACAGCTGCACTTTAAAGAGCGAGTTCCCTCTAGGATTGGCGTGTTTACCATCATCGTTATTTAATATCCAATGAGATTGTGGTCAACCGTAGTCATAAGGACTGCCGATAGAAGTGTAAACTAAAAACAATGAAATAAATGTGTTATCTTTTAATTTTTAAACGAATTATAGGATGAATTATTCGATTTTTATAATTTGTTTGTAATAAATATGTCTAATAACATTAGTCTACTTTTTATATTGGCACTCCGAACAATAATTATATACATTTTTATAGAGATTATCAATTAATCAATTTTTAATATCATAAGAGACAAACGAGCAGATGGGTTAACTGATGTTAAGTGATCATTACCGTCCATAGACACTTGCAACAACAGGGGAGTCGTAAGTGCTTCGCCACCCTGTGTTTGGAGGATAGGGTGTGGAAAAGGCGGAGGGGGAGAGGAGGTGGGTTATCCAGCGTTCTCACTGACCGAACGAAACGCAACAATGCAAGCACTGTTACTTCACGTTGGTGTTTCTGTGGATCGGGTGGTAGTTACCCCGGGCGAACCGACACATTCATGCTGAAACCAGTAATAGCTTCAGCGTGGCTCTACCGCCGATAATATGACCTATAAAATATATGATAGACTGCATAATTTCAATGCAATATATCAATATTAGACGTACACAGTCCGCTATATTACGCGTCGCTAGTCCTTCGCGAGCCGCACAAACGCAATACGCTCGGTCACGCTTTACTAGCATGTCATGACGCGAAATTATTACTTTATCTTATGCCAAACATACCGCTCAATGCATTTTTTTTTACGTGGGGATATCCCTTATGGATACACCTCCCTCTCGAGGGAGAGAGTGGGTTATGTCCGACTCACACGGACTAAAACCCCACGGTGTACGTTTGCCGCTATAGTTGGGGCGACACGAGATCTCTGTAGATTTCATCGTGCCGCCCCAGCGGTTGACCCAGCAGCGAAAGCGCCACCGCTGGGCAGTCTTGTTAGGAGCCAGTCGTGTACACACCGGCCGTCTCCTCCGTCCGCCGGGCCTGTGCAATGGGAAGATGGCATGGCCACGACCACGGTCGGCAGCGAGAGCTCCTGTCCTACCGCCGCAGCCAGAGTGCGACGTTGTTCCTCTCACGCAGCACACTCCGAAAGTGTGTGCTACGCGGTGTCCGGTTCAACGCCGCACTCGTCACATACGGCGGTCAGCTCCCTGCGCGCTATCCGGTGCAGGTACCAACCGAAGCAACCGTGCCTGGTCAGCATCTACACCAGATGGAACGTCAAGGAGCCCCACTTCCGTTTACACCAATCCGGCAGAACCGGGCGGACCGCGTCGATCGTGTATCGTCCGTAACGCGCGTCCACCAGGTCCTGCCTCCATCTCTCTATCCTCTCTTCCCTCTCTCCCCTTCTCTTCTCCTCAATTTCCCCGGAAGCCAGAGGCTCCCCCATCAGTTTCTTAACCGCCGTATAATTATATACAGTGGCAAGCACCTCCGCCTCTAGCTGCCAGGGAAGGGAACCGGCCAGGACCAAGGCCGCCACCGAGGACACCGTCCGATAGCCTCATATCACTCTCAACGCCACAGTGCGCGCACATAGAGAAGACTTCAAAAATCCACCATTTCAAAATGAGGAATATAGTTTCATTTTTTTTTTCGCTACACGCTTTTTGTTTGAGAGGTCTTTACAGCTTTTGATTGGGGGCGAGCGCGCGAGGCACTTAGCCAAAAAGGCACTCAGCCGAACAGTTTGTTGAGCTTCATATAAACTACATAACTAGTACGTTTTGTCATTTTACAATTGGAGTTTTGCACGATTCCTGTGTAGATAATTAAATAACCCAATTTCCTGCTTTCAAGTGTCTCCGTAGTAGAGATATTTAAAAATAACGATGTAGTGTTAGCACTTATCACAATACAGCCCTAATCCTATGTCAATAGTATCTGTGTATTTGTTATCTCCCACGCAGCAATACACGTATGTTTTTGAACGCGACACAATCATTGAACAATACCTTATTCATAACACAAGTACGATGAACAAATAGAATGAGTTATACAGAAAAATATGATAATTCGAGCTGCCTCCAAAAACAATGTCGGTGTTATTACAAAAATGTTAAATACGTACTGAATCCTTGCTTTAAAGAGGTTACGTTTTAGATGTACCGCGCTCGCTGAATGTTCGCCATTTTGCTCTTTTGTCTCGCTTTGATTATGTTAGGTTAGAATTGCGAATTTCTAGTATTGGCGTATTAGTGCTTGATCACAATTTCATCTGACGTAAAATGTCGTATGGTCTAAGTTAGTAAACACGTTTAACCTAGAGAGGACTGGCTCAATTGCAGCTGCCGGAATACACGAGCAGGTGCTTGGCGACAGATTTTCAATTTGAGGGTAGTAGCTAGCCAGGCGGGCTTAGAAAAAGCCCTACCATCATTCTATGATTTCATCACAGTGTCTTCTTTCACCAGAAGCTCCGTTTCAGTTGCAAGGATTCGAACGTACGTCTATCGATGCTGTGGCCGAACGCGCTATCAACTAAGATACTCATTGTTTCAACAGTTTTTATAGACTACAATCTTTTGCGTACGATGTCGCTCGTATTTATGTATATTTGATCTATCTAGATCAATATGTTTTGGTCTGGATGAGAGGTCCTATGTTCTCTTTTGTGCCTTTGATATCCTGCATAGTAATTTTCATGACGGTCTGTTGAGTACTTAATTTATAATATTAGAAAGGAAGTGAGGATTAGACGGGAAAGGTTATATCCGTCTCGTTGCGTTTCCAATGAGCAAAGTAATCACCATATAAAGTGTAGGTCAGAAGCTACGAGTACCAGCGACGTGTACAGTTAAACGCATATTAAATATATAAAAATCCAGTGTCATTATTTTTTTCCACGATGAATTCCGAAACTACTCAACTGATCATATATACGAAAGTTGGCAGTTATAGTAAGGTCCAACTTGAGAGATATGATAATTTTTTTTTTTTAATTTTAAAGCAGGCAAACGAACAAGCGGGTTATCTGATGTTAAGTGATCACCACCATCCATAGACTCTAGCAACACCAGGGGAGTCGCTAGTGCGTTGCCCGTCTGTGTATGGGGAGGAGTAGGGAAAAGAGAACGGGGAAGGGAAAGGGGGAAAAGAGGTGGGCCTCCGGCGCTCTCACTGACCGAACGAAACGCAGCACTGTTACTTCACGTCGGTGTTCTGTGTGACGGTGGTACTACCCCGGGCGAGCCAACCCATTCATGCTGAAACTAGTAATAGCTACAGCGTGGCTCTCCCACTTAGCCCATTATATTTCGTTTAATGGCTCAATATTTTTTAATTACAAATTAAATAATTGTCAATATTGATTATTGTTATTAATTGTAAGTTACATCAGTCTCGAACAGATGGCGCTTTAATCTAGTTTGTTGACAGAAAACTGTAGGACCGACTGTTATAGAAATCTTATAGATGGTGCCACATTTAAATTTTGATATTTTTTTAACTTCACTACATGGTGCACGTGTTTTATTCAATGCAACATGTAATTATTGAGCCACAACAACGCGTGGCCGGGGCAACTAGTAAATTATAAACTTTACGACTCGTTTGGATACTATTTACAATAAAAATAACCTATACTAATATTATAAAGAGGTAAAGTTTGTGAGCTTGTAGGGGGTAATCTCAGGAACTACTGGTCAGTTTTGAAAAAATATTTCAGTGTTAGAAAGTTCATTTATCGAGGAAGCCTACAGGCTATATATCATCACGCTAGTACCAATAGGAGCACCAATGAAGAATGTTTCAAAATCGGGGTGTTTTCCCCTTTTGAGAGTTTCCGCTGCGTGTTAATTCGTGAAGTGATGTTTATTGGTCATATTATCAACAACAATTATGATTTTTTATTATTATGTAATGATACTAATGATATAATAACTGAACCACAGCAACACGGGATGGGGTCAGCTAGTATTTTTATAAACCAACTATTCTAATGATATAAAATCTCAACACACAGAAAGAAGTAAGTTGGCAACAATGACGGTGGTTGCACGAACATGAGAGTTAGTACATATTATTCCTAAGACCGTTTAAGCCTAATATGTTCGATATTGCGATTTTGTCAACTCGATCAGCTTTAATGGCATGCTAAGCCTACATAGACTGGTTTTCAAGTATAGTTATGGGAACATATCTATAAATGCATGCCGAGAAATATTAATATTGAAGGTAATATTTACAAAATACTCGATTACTTATGGCCGTGTTTCCCTTTATTGAAAAATCCGTATTTTATTGTGTAATTCGATGACAAGGCACAATACATTTGTGATCCCTCGGATATATACAATAACGATTTTGTTTTATTGAATAAAAACGCCTACAAACAAAACATTGATAACATTTTTACAGATACCAACTCGCGAAGCGTTTTCACCATAGTTCGTAGTTGAAAGCGGACCAAACAAACAATCTTTATTTTTTACAAACTAGATATCTTCTACTCGGGAAACTAAATATTTATTGTTTATTATGTATTACTAGCAAATGCTCGCGGATTCGTCTCTGTTAGATTACAATATAAAAGATAATAACAATAAATATGGGCCAAACGATAGTTAAATAGGGTATCATTATGTATTAATACGTGAAGCCTAAACTTTGTATCCCTTTTTAACGGAATCGGGCGAACGGATGAACGTGAAATTTGGCATAGTTAAAGTTTATATGGGGGAGAAGTGCAGAAAGCTATTTATTTTATATAAAATGCATTGGAAGTACATTAAATTAATTAAAATACGCATTACTCACACTACTGCTTCAATTTTACACAACATATACACACATGTAAATAAAAGAGATATTTTGACATCTGTCAATAAAGGACTTCAAAAAAGGTTGTGAAGGAGGTTGCTATGCTCGACTGTATGTATTATTTTACTCTTACGTTCCAATTACTCTTTTTCATTCTACATTCAACAATTATATTATTAACCCTAATAAAATTCAAACTTAAAAAAATCAATGAACTATGGTCGAATGTCGACCACTGGGCGCCCACTAGTCATTATAATATTTTCTATTGTATGTCTTAAGCTACTTCCATACCTGCGTGTATCCGCACGAAGTTTCGTCTATGGTCACACTAAATGCAGATGTGGGAAGACATTATCGATATGCGTCACGAACTGTCAGGCTTCGTGACCATAGACGCAAAACGATAACTGAGTTGGCGGTTTTTACACACATTAAAGGAGTTTAACGGACGCTAATGTCGAGTCGTTGGAAAGACAGAGTGTGGCAACGCCATATCTGTGCCTTTATTGGCATGATTTTTGACGTTAATTTTAGCACGACAATTAGCCGAAGCTTCGTTTCGCTAATATGGGAGTAGTATTAGATATAGCACCATACAACAATCAACCTGAGTGATTGTTTATATATGATACTAGATGTTACTCGCGACTTCGCCTGCGTTTCTTATTAGCTTAAAAATATTAATTAATACTTTGTTTAAACATTTCTTTGTAAACAATGTTATCCATTTACTTCATCGTTCCTGCGCATGCGCACCGCACCGTTTGCCCCACGTCACACATTTTTAAACCGAAATAAATCTATATTAAATTAAGATATCGTGATATTTTTTATACAAGAACCAAGTGTCTAATAAATATAACTAAAAAAAATTGATCGATCTCTGTCCTGTAGTTTTTGCGTGATGCGTGAATAACAGCAGACCTCTACTATTTTATTTATATATAGAAGGTATGAGATATACTACAAAATACCACGTTTTTTTAATAAGACAGAAATGTGTAATGCGTATTTTTACCTACTTTTCTCTCATAATTAACTCGCGTCATCATTCGACCTACAATATTTTTTGAAAATGTGATCTTGTTTTTTTCTTCTCGTACTAACTATGCTATTGATCTGGCAAGGTCTTTACAGCTTCACCGGACTACGTAATCTGATTCGATTTTAATGAATCAAAGAGTAAATATTACTCAAAGACATTTTTAATTTTATTGTAGCACGGCAAAATGACTGCACTATGCCTGGTGGTAAGCACAGTACAATCTAAAAACAATGGCGACCACCGAGTTACACACTATCCATCGCCGGTCGCCGCTGAAATGCTGACCTGCGAAAAGCTGGATATGCACAGGCTGATCCCGAAACGCGACCCGCAGAAACGAAACACTATGACGGGCTTTTTCGCCATATACATGTTGGTTGCGACCCAGTCAGGCTGTGAAACCCTACCACCCAGCTTTCGCCATTGCCTCGGTCGTTATTCAGCAGGGTGCACCACGTGCAGGTGATTCAGCAGGATGCAGCACGTGCAGGTGAGGTTGGCTTGGGTGTCTCAAGTCTTATGATGTTATTCGACACTCCTTACACCCCTAAATGATTTATGATTGCCAGGTGAGTATCGATATTACAAGTTTATTGATATAATTTCAATGAATGCCATTGCCGAGTAGTTAATAGTATTTCAAGTTCTTCTTCCATTCCGTTTTGGCAACCAGTCTTCTAGTAGACTATTACTGCTAATGTCAAGTGAGTATCGATATTACAAGTTCCTTGATATAATTTCAATGAACTAACAAGACGGTGGCCATCTTGTTAGAAATTTCCATGAATTATTTGTGGCATCTCAGAATCCCCCCCCCACCACCGAGAGACACACTATCCCTCACCGGTCGCCGCTGTCATGCCGGCTTGCATAAATGTCTCTTCACGTTACGCTTGAAGGACCCCATATTATAGGAAGGAGGGAACACACTGGCCGGGAGATTGTTCCACAGCTTCACGGTACGGCAGAGATAAGAAGTTGCGAACTTTTTAGTTCGTGCCCAGATAGGATTTACCGTAAAACTATGGCTCCGGAGCCCAGCACGCGTGGTTCGGGTATGAAAAGGAGAGGAAGGTATTAAATTGAATAGCTCTTCAGAACACTCGCCATGATACAGACGGTAGAACACGCTCAGAGAGGCAATGTCTCTGCGCAACTGAAGCGGCTCTATAAATTGTGTAATGTCTGAATCATTAACAATGCGGACAGCCCGTCTCTGCAACCTGTCCAGGGTATCTAGTAGGTATTTGGCGGAACCGTCCCAGAGGTGCGAACAATACTCCACGCAAGGCCGAACTTGTGCCTTATAAAGGAGGTATAGCTGATCTGGCGTGAAAAACCGTCGCACCCTGTTCAGGATTCTGAGTCTCCGAGATGCAGTGGAGATGACGCTCCCGATGTAATCCCTGAGATTGAGGTCGCTGCGAATATCTATACCTAAGATATTGAGGCTGTCTCGCATTGCGAGCGAGACGTTCTGGAGAGCACCTGTGTTTTGTTAGCATTAAACTCGACCAAATTGCTTGCTCCCCATGTTGATATGAGATGCAAGGACCGGTCGAGTTCAATCACAAGATCCTGCCGTCTCTTTTCTGTTTCCCCCCGACTGCAAGAAGGCTTGCTGTAATAGCACCCATGGATGGTGCTGTCATCTGCATAACAATGAATATGGCCTAAAGGCAACATATCATTGATATACAGAAGAAACAGAGTTGGTGAAAGTACAGAGCCTTGGGGGACTCCAGCATTTACTGACATGAGCTGCGAATCACATCCATCGACAAGGACACGAATTCTGCGCTCATGTAGAAAGCCAGAGATCCATCTGCATAAATTGTCGGGGAGACCGTATGCCGGAAGCTTGGACAGCAGACCACGGTGCCAGACCCTATCAAAGGCTTTGGCGACATCGAGACTGATTGCCAAGGCCTCGCCGTGCTTGTCAATTGCCTCCCCCCAGCGGTGTAGTGCGTAGGCCAGAAGATCACCCGTTGATCGGTTTTGGCGAAAGCCATATTGCCGATCATTAATCAACGAGTGATCCTCGAGATAGCGGACAAGCTGGGTGTTGATGATCCGCTCCATTAACTTGCACAGCACTGAGGTTACGGCAATTGGGCGATAGTTATTGGGATCAGACCGATCCCCCTTCTTGGGAATCGGTTGCACGTTGGCCTCCCTCCAAGCCCAAGGCACGATACCAGAAAGATAGGGCCTGTTTATTCCGAGCTCCATGATACCCATCGGAGGCAAATCTCAACCTTGGTTCGGTCGCACGTGTAAAATGGCCTGCCGTCGAAAGCAGAAATGCTACCGAGCCTGGGTAAATGCAGTGGCATCACAAGATGTAAACATCAGCGCATTAAAAAAGGAGTACAACTTTGCCTCCAGGTCTTACAAAAGTGCAATCGCCTTGGCTAAGTCCACCTTCATTGACAGAATTGGTGAGAAATTGATTCGTCTCCCATCGGGAACACGGACGTTTTGGTCTCTCGCCAAAGCTGTCCTTGGAAATTTCTGTCGACCATCCTTTCCATCATTGCGGAGGGAAGACGAGTCGTTGGCCCATGACGCTAAAGACAAGGCCGATCTTCTTAGTTGCCTTTTTGCGTCCAACTCGACTCTCGATTGCAAAGGGAAGCTACCACCTTCATTACCACGTTGCGAAAGCTCGATGCCTAATATTCGGTTTTCGCAAAGAGCTGTACGCAATGCACTCTTCTCTTTGGATATCTCAAAGTCGAGTGGGCCAGATCGAATCCCCGCAATTGTGCTTAGGACATGTGCTCCGGAACTAGCTCCGGTTCTTTCACATCTTTTTCGGCGCTCATATTCTGCAGGCCTTGTCCCTAATATCTGGAAGAGCGCTTTAGTGCACCCGATTCATAAAAAAGGCGACCGCTCGGATCCATCCAATTATCGGCCTATTGCCATTACCTCCCTACTCTGTAAAATAATGGAATCCTGCATCAACCGCCAGCTCCTGAAGTATCTAGAAGATAACCAGCTCATTAATGATCGCCAATACGGTTTCCGTCAAGGCCGCTCAGCTGGTGATCTTCTAGCCTTTCTGACTCACAGATGGGCGGAAGCAGTTGAAAATAAGGGGGAGGCCCTAGCCGTTAGTTTGGATGTTGCTAAGGCCTTCGATCGAGTGTGGCACAATGCGCTCCTCACGAAGCTGATTTCGTATGGACTCCCCGAGAAACTATGCAATTGGGTGTCTAGTTTTCTCACGGATCGGAGCATAAAAGTCGTCGTTGACGGAGCATGCTCGGATCTTAGGTCTGTGAGTGCTGGTGTCCCGCAAGGCTGTGTTCTATCTCCCACCCTATTTCTCCTGCATATCAATGATTTGTTGCAAATTAGTAACATTCATTGCTATGCAGATGACAGTACTGTGGATTCTTTTTATACCAGTCGTGCAGGTGTTTCTCGAGAACGCGTTTATGAGAGCCGTGATAGACTTGTGTATGAGATAGAGACGTCTCTCGAGTGTGTCTCAGACTGGGGAAAACGAAATCTGGTCGAGTTCAACCCCACTAAAACGCAAGTCTGTATCTTCACCGCGAAAAAGACCCTCTTTGATGCAGTTCCTATCTTTCAGGGAGTCCCCTTAGTCGCCAAGCCTAAAATCAGTATCCTGGGTGTCGATATATCAAGCAACGTTCAATTTGGTGGTCATTTGGAAGGCAGAACAAAACTGGCCTCAAAAAAATTTGGTGTTCTTAACAGAGCAGGACGGTATTTCGCACCGGATCACCGCCTTCAGCTTTATAAGGTGCAAGTCCGTCCACACATGGAATATTGTTCCCACCTCTGGGCCGGAGCACCTCAATGTCACCTACTTCCTTTTGACCGAATCCAACGTCGAGCGGCTCGAATCATCGGCAACCAGGTGCTCTCCTTAAGGCTAGACACTCTGGCGCTTCGTAGGGACGTTGCGTCGCTTTGCGTCCTCTATAAGATCTACCACGGAGAATGCTCTGAAGAACTGTTTGGATTGATACCTGCTGCTGAGTTCCGTTACAGAACGACTCGTCAGGGGCTGAAATTCCATCAGTGTCATCTCGATGGTTGGAAGTCGTGCACTGTGCGCTTTTCACGTGCGTTTTTTCCCGCGTACGACAGTTCTCTGGAATGAACTCCCAGCGGCAGCGTTTCCAGAACAATACAATCTGCCTTTTTTCAAAAAAAACGAACCTATTCCTTTCTCAAAGGCCGGCAACGCATCTGTGATTCTTCTCGTATCGCAGGTGTCCATGGACGGTGGTGATCACTTACGATCAGGTGACCCGCATGTTCGTTTGCTGCCAATAGTATAAAAAAAAAACATTTCTAAAAATCATTAAAACGTTTTTAATTCCTTATTGTTAGTTAGTAACTTGAAATATTTTCTTACACACACATCTGAAAACTACAGACACGTATTTACACTTTTATTGTATATATAGATATATTATTGAACCTAATGCTATATTATAAATACGCATGTATGTTTGTTTGTCTGTTACGTTTTCACGCTTGAACTGCTAGATCGATCGTCATTCAATTTTGCATACACTTTGTCAAGGTTTCACGGAATGATATTTTTCATCCAGAAAAAAGTACTTTCCTTTGAGATAGATCATACCTACATTAATTTGTGCGAATCGGCGAGCAAAAGATTTTTTTTCTCCCTTAACTAGCATCGTTACCTTTTTTTTTTTTTTATTTGGTCTACGAAACTGTGTTCAATCTTACAAATTGGAGTTATATATTCCATAATATACATACTTAAGATTAAACACTTCTAGACGTAAACACAGCTTACATTATTAAAACGGTGCGTATGTAAAATATAAAAGATAAATAACTAATGTAACTTAATTAATAAATTTAACTTACACAAATTAAGTACTCAGTTACAAAAAAAGATAAAATAAAACAACACTAATACTATTTGTTATACATAAACAGAGGCAAAACAAGAAAAAAAAACTAAAATAAAATACTTTCAAGATTATTTATAATAATATTGTTTTAATTTAGTTTTGAATGAGGCTAAAGGACAACAGAGAAACAAATCTATGTCTTTTTGAATCTTGTTATACGACGAACACATTCGATAAATGGGAGAATGCTGACCCACATTGGTTCTCGATTGTGGTAAGGTAAAAGTTTTTCGATTACACAAACGACTTGATGGACGAGGAATACAAAAGGGCAGTCTTTTTAATATCTCTGGAGCATCTACATGTCCATGAACTAGCTTGTACAGAAAAACAACATCAGCCATTTTCCTACGAATTTGCAGTGACTTCATCTTGTAATGTAGTAATCGTTTATTGTATGAGTCTAGGGTACGACACTGATTATCGAAGAAAGCAAGATGATATAAGAATTGCTTTTGGACTCGCTCAATTCTTTCGATGTGAACCTGATAGCATGGGTTCCATACAGTACTACAATATTCTAAAATGCCACGCACAAGACTATTATAAAGTAATATAGTTAAAGATGATTGTCTAAATAATTTCGTTTGTCTATTTATAAAGCCTGCTAATTGCGACGATTTTTTAATTATATTGTCTATATGTGATCTAAAGTTTAATTGGGAGTCTATAGTAATACCTAGGTCTCGAATTGAGGAAACTTCGGAAAGTGCAGTACCATTTAAGTAATAAACAGCTGCAGTTGGCATTTTCTTTCTTGTAAGTTTTATATGGACACACTTATCTGAATTAATTATCATATCATTTGCTTCACACCATTCCTGAATGTTGTCTATATCATTTTGCAGTATATCGATATCAGAGTTGTTCATGACTGTACGGTATATTTTTAAATCATCCGCATATAGTTGGTGCTTGGAATGTATAATATTAGTAATGTCGTTTATAAAAGCTAAGAATAACAGCGGACCTAAATGAGAACCTTGAGGGACGCCAGAAGGGACTTTATACTTTTGTAAACTAAAGCCTCGAACCATCACTAACTGCGATCTGTTTTTAATATATAATTCGCACCATCTAAGTAAGGAACCGTGAATACCTAAGCTTTCCAATTTTAAATTTTACCTATCTTTAAATTTTGCTTGTAATTTGACTACGCTACTACAAAACAAATAGATAGAATCGCCGCAAAAAAGAAGAGCCGCAAACAACTTATTAAACGTGTCATGAACCCGAACGAAACGCACTTCAATCTTTTAATCTACTTGGAATACTCTCGTGTTTTTCATAAGAGAAATCAGTAGTTATTCATAATTTCATTAGAATCGACTGAAATAATTCCGTTGACCTCAAATACATGTAAACAGATATAAAAGTACGAACGAGATAATGAGATAACGTGGAGATAAATGTTGTTCGGGTATTCTGTGTTTCAGTTGAATCCAGACTTTTAAATGTATAAATGAATCGGCTGTGGGTTATGTCAGAGTCTCAAGGACTAAAACCCCACAGTGTACGTCCAACCGTATTGTTGGGGCGGCAAGGTATCGAACTGAGCTAGTCCCCTTATATAGCCGCCCCAACGGTCCGTCCGACGGAAGGTGACCACCGGGCTCCTACGTATAGAGGGGCACACTGGGTATACACCAGCTGCTCCTCTCGTCCGCCGGACCTGTGCAATGAATAGATGGGCCGCCCGGCCCATCGTCTCAGGTCCGGCTACGGTGGTGGGAGGAATTGGACAAAGCGTCGCCTCCTCCCGCCGGTCCTTCGCTGACGGAGAGGGCCACTCAAAGGATCTACCTCCGGGGCCCTCTCTTCCACCTCCTTCTGTGAGATGTCCTCCTCGAAAGCAGGGCCGAAACCACATTCGGCAGCGATAAATTCCCCGTCCCTACCGCCGCAGTCAGAGTGCGGCGCTGCCACTCCTTAGCACCACACCCGCCGAACTGCATTTACAGATACAATAACATAGCTTTAATGATCTTAAGAGCGTGATTATCTTTGAGGTATACAGATTTGAAGAAGATTGCCACTATGTTTTTTTTAATAATAATCATTCGAAAGGAGTTAATATTACGTCCTCGGATAAATCATATTAGTAGTAAGGTTTATTAAGAGAAATGTTAGTTAAAGATAGTTTATCTATAATAGTGGTCTACAAAGGTCCAAATAACTTTGTACTCGTTTTCAAAACAAACTTTTGTAATTCGGTTACAAAAAGTCCGAATTCGTTTCGAAATCTTTCTTATCCTATTTATATTAACTCTCGATATTCAAGCATTTGCAGAACCAAATAAACAAGCATTTCAAAATACATATAGAGGGTGCAATAAATAATTCCATTTGAAATTTAAATCTGTTTACCATTTTTAATATTAGTTTCCATTCTGTAAGCATTTTTTAACATCGAGGAGTATTTATTGTCAAAATTGTATATTCATGAAGGTTATAAGAAGTTCGAATTTAATTTGAATTCTATTTTTATACAAGTCGCTTTAATTTGATGCCTTATACTTGCTACATTTTCTATTTTCACAATAAAATTTAAACATTCTATGATGAAAAATGTAATCAAAGTGTTAAATAATGTCAGGTTGTTCAATAAAATTATAGAAAACATCGAATTTCATTCCATAACACTATAATAATAGTCAGAGGAATAGTCGTATTATTTTTGTAGGTGGTAGAGCCACGCTGAGGCTATTACTGGTTCCAGCATGAATGGGTCGGATCGCCCGGGGTACTACTACCCGATACACAGAAACACCCACGTGAAGTAACAGTGCTTGCATTGTTGCGTTTCGTTTGGTCAGTGAGAGCGCCGGATACCCAACTCTCATCCTCCTCCTCACTTCCCCACTCCTCCTTCTTCCAAACACAGGCTGGCAACGCTGTTGCGATTCCCCTGGTGTTGCAAGTGTCTATGGACGGTGGTGATCATTTAACATCAGGTGACCGACCTGTTCGTTTACCTCCTATGGTATAAAAATGATATTAAAAAAAATTAACCTTAAATTAGAACAGCTGCCAAAAAATTGTTCAATTACTTTGAAGTCCGAATTACGTATATATTTTGTATTTTAGTAAATCCGGGCCAAATGGTAATTATACTTAGTATTACCCATTTATATGTATCATTAATTATCATTATATAGTATAAAACAAAATCCTCTGCCACGTCCGTCTGTCTGTTCGCGATAAACTCAAAAACTACTGAACGGATTTTCATGCGGTTTTCACCAGTAGATAAAGTGATTCATGAGGAAGGCTTAGGTATATAATTTGTCAAGTTTTTTTTTTATTATCAGGACGGGACAATGTACGCCGGGTCCGCTAATGATACCTAAAAAATTGATTCGCTGCCTGTCTCTGTAAAACTATGGAATTCGAAATGTATATAAATAGTTATTATTGGTACTTAAAATACCAAAAAATGCCTAAATTACATTATAATATTACTAGACTCGGACAATTGAAGGAAAAGTGAATCGCCTAAACGAAAATTGTCTTACTATTAAAAGTTGTATACACAATTTTATAATTTAGTAGCTTTTCATCGCGAATTCGCTCGCGTGAATGTAGATTTTGGAAATAAAATATAGGCCATGTTATTCGCAGATAATGTAGCATTTTCTATAGGTGAAAGAATTTTTAAAATCAGTTATGTATTTTTATTTTCTCGAACTAACTACGCTATTGACCTAGCAATGTCTTAACAGCTTCACAGAACTACTGTTACATATTGTTCTCTTATAGTAAGATTATTATATACTAGCCACCCAACCAATGACTTCACCCGCGTCGAATTGCAACTTAAAGTTCTATCAAAATATTTATAGACGCTACTTGATGACCAATTATAATAAAGTACATAGACTAAATGCATTATCCGTAGACAGTAGTAATAATATTCGTCCAATTCTGAAGTTGTCAATATAGGTAGTTCTTATGTATCCTTTAACCAATTTTCTTCCGTGTCCAAGTTAATATAAAGGCATAAGCGCCAAATCTTCTACATAATATTTCGTACATATTCTTTTATCCATCTTTTTTATCTTAATCTCCTTGTTAATAGTAGCGTACCAACTTCTTTATCTGAATTACTTAATTTGTCTCATCCAGAGTGTTTGTTAATTTCCATTGTCAAGCTGTTAATTCAAAGTTCCAACAAGGTGGTGGCTCCCTTGTTAGAACTTTCTATGGAATTTTTGTGGCATCTCAGAATTCATGGTCCATGGCATTATTTATTTTCATTCACTTATGCACAATAAACAAACTATATTACATAAAACACCACCAATTTTACACAATATAACAAGTAACACAAGATTATGAATAAAATATAAAATCCACTACATGAGAGACCAAAATCCCGCCAAAAACTCTCTCTCCGTAGACAACACTTTGGTGATAACAATAAGTATTCCATAGATTAAACTCTTTATTCCTCTAAATATTTTACAAATTATCTGTAAACCACAATGTTTATTCTATTTCCGATTTCACAAAATATATATCGCCACAGATAAAACAAAACATTCCCGTCATTTTTTCATCTACCACTTCTTCCATCCTAAATTGTTGCCAACATAGGCGTGGAGTTTTTGGGAGGATCTTAATCTGCTATGTAGTGGATTTTATTCACAAACTTGTGTCATTCTACTCTATATTCTGTAATATTGGTGGTGTTTTACGTAATATAGTTCAGTTATTGTGCACAAGTGGATGGGAAAGAATACCACAGAGCATGAATTCTGGGATGTCAAAAACCTCGTGGAAAGTTTTAAAAAGGGAACCACTATCTTGTTAGAACATTGAAATTATCGCAAAACACGTGTGATATTATTACACCTACTCGACAATGACAGTAATAATCGGGAAGATTGATTGGCAAAAATAAAATTTAATAATAATAACATAGACGTGTTAATTTTCAAATCTATTAATTATACGTCAATTATAAGAATAAGTTATTAATGTTAATTCTCGCAATTCTTCAAAATATGACTATATTAACATAAGATATCGTTCAAATCGTAAGAATAATGTGTAAATTCGTAATATTCGACAGAAACACTCGAAACACAACTTGATTTAGGTCAATTACTCTTCTCCGATAGGCTCAAGTTGTTCTCATTCACGCCAAACTCATAATAACACGCCGAGTACCTATTCACAGTTTACTGGAAAAGGTACTCATATGTTGTTGAAAATACGTTATACACAATAAAATTCATGGAATACATTAAAGTATAAATAGATTGTTATTCTATACCGTATACCTATTTTACGTTCATTTGAATCTCATGAATTATAGAAAATTTCCCTTGAACAATAGGACAACTTGGTATAGTTAATTGTTTCTAGAACATGTTTCTTTTTTCAATAACTTGTTAGTAAACCCGTTTTCGTGTGTCCCAAAGTTTTATTTTCTTAAATTGCAATTTTGTCGTTCCTACTTTGATGCCCCTTCAGTGTTTTTAAATTAACTGTGTTTTTAAATTAACTATATTATATTTGTATAATTATTCCTTAAATTACATCAAAAAGTGTGAAGATATATAGTCTAGATAATACATTAAAAACTTTTCTATCTTCCAATAACATCTCACCAAGTAGTTTTAGTGATTAACCCAAGAAAAGAGTTTTTAGCGGGATCTTAGAACGTCATGTAGTGAATTTTATATTTTATTCATAATCTTGTGTTATTTAGCTCTATATTTAGTAATATTGGTAATGTTTTACATAATATATTTTTGGTTATTATGCACAAATGAAATGAAACACCGCGGAGTATGGATTCTGATTTGCCATAAAAACACACTTTAAAGTTCTGACTAGACGGTGGCCGTCTTGTTAGATCATTGAAATGATCGCAAAAAACTTATATCATTGCCTACTCAACAATATCCGTAATAATCTACCAGAAGATTGGTTGCCAAAAATAAAAGTAAAAAAAAAACTGTAAAAACAACATGTTATTTACGTGTATGGATATAAAATGTGGGCTTTTTACTTACCACATCATCGTAGAAAGGCATCAGGATGGTTAATATTCTCTTTATGTGGTAGTAACATACTGTCCAATTAACGTCGGTCCCACCACAAGGAGGCTTACCCGCCCCGGCGACATCTCCGCTTATCTCCGATACACCTATTTTGCCAGTTCACTACAATAACCATCGAAAAACCACTACTCACTTCTTCAAAATATACAAAACAAAACAATATAACAATCGTTATGTATAAATAATAACGGAATTGTAAATAAAAGGTTAAATTTTTCGTATAAAACAAACCGTTTCAATATTGTTCTTACGCGCAATACGAATTTGAAAAAGTTTCGTAAATTCAAGCCGGCTCGAGTCGGATAATGAGAGAACGCGTCCGTCTCCGACGAAGCACTGAACTGAACTGAACGGACCGAAGTCTGGAAAGATACGCTATCGGTTCTTTACAGTCGGAAATTATCAGCGGCTGTAAATTTTGAGTGTCGTTGACAGCGTTGAATTATATTCATATTTTTTTTAATTGTAGCATTACAAAGTTACAACACTGCACTTGATATAGTTACGTTAATTAAT
Organism: Antheraea pernyi; assembly: GCA_015888305.1. Lineage (NCBI taxonomy): Eukaryota > Metazoa > Arthropoda > Insecta > Lepidoptera > Saturniidae > Antheraea > Antheraea pernyi. The sequence continues at coordinate 173,137 of MU159130.1, read as the reverse complement.
CAGTTAACTTTTCTAACGGTAGCTATTAATAGAAAATGAGTTAAAACCAATATTCATAATCCTTCTTCATTCTAACATATATTATACTTAAATACGAAAGTGAGTTTGTTTATTTCGCATTCATACAGGTTGTCTGGGGTACAAAACAAGACATGGGTACGTTTTTTTTCAAAAAATGTACCGCTACAAAGGGATAGACAAAATCTACAGTAAGCCGAGCGAAACCACGAGCAAAAGCTAGTCACAGTAATAAAATAATACAAATTAATTGACACCACATGACAAGTTGTAATGACATAAAATGATTGTGAGAATAATTATTTTTCATTTCATGATTTGAAAAAATGTCAATGAGACGTGAAATGTACTGGTCACGAACAACGCATAGCCTTAACTGGTGAATTTAGAATTATAAACTATGTACAAGTGATAGGCTTAGTACTTTCCATAAATATATGATGAAAAGACAGTTCCTTTGAGGTTCATTCAGGTCATAAATGTTAAAGATGTTGCCATAGGACTTTGACCATTCGATAGATAGTTTTAAGCTACTGTTATAAAATACATAAATGGTCGGTCGAGGCAGCCAATTAATACTGTGTAGGCACTATGACTATGTATCCGGGCAGAGCTTTTTTCCCTTACTATAACTTCGAAATAGAAATGAGTGTCAATCAACGACATCTTGCCTTTTATCTGCCCAACTCATCACATAAGTAGGGTCGGCACAACATGTTTTCTTTTTCTACTCTCTCCTGTCAAATGTCATTTCAGTATTCACTCCTTTTACGCACATATCATTGTTCACGCAGTCCATCCATACCTTTTTCGGTCTCCTCTACTCGTATATCCGTCCATAAACATACTCAACACTTTTCTAGTTACATGGTTTTCATCTCTCCTCATGACATGCCCATACCATGCTAACCTATTACTCCTCAACTTCTATGTCACTGGTGCCATTTTCAAACTTCCTGATATACTCATTCTTAATTTTATCCATTCTAGTCACACCACACATCCACCTTAACATTCGCATCTCTGCCACATGTAATTTTCTCTCATCCGTCTTTTTCGTAGCCCAGCACTCAGATGCATACAGCATGACTGGTCTTATCATAGCTTTATAAACCTTCCCCTTGAGTTTCAAAGGCATTCGCGGGTCACAAGCTACCCCAGACACATTTCACAATTTCATCCATCCTGCATTTATTCTATTCCTCACGTCCTCACGTTATTAAGAATACACCATTTAAGGTTATAGGAGAAAAACTAGACGTACCACCGAAGTCGCAAAAAACAAATGTTCAGTATTTGTTCTACTAATTTTCAAACCAACATTCTCGAGTTTTTCTCGCCATTTTTCCAGCCTGCTCTGGACCTCGGCAGCATCTTCTCCGATAAGAACAATATCGTCAACAAACAGCATACACCAAGGTATATACTCCTGTATTATATATTTATGTATTATGTATTTTATCTGCCCAACTGTGAAAGTCAAATCAATTACTATTTATTCAAATTAACCCAAAATAATTTAATAATATAAAAATAACACCATCGATCAATTTATTGTTATTAAATTAATAAATCAATTCTATATAATCGTTCTTATTTATTTAAAGAATTGATGTATTTCTAATATGGTGGCGTTAGTGTTAATGTTCCGGTCGCGATGTAGTCTAGCTTCTTTGATGTGTCATAGTGCTAACGACGCTACCGGATGTAGTCAATAGCACTAATATTTATAATTCGATAATAGTACTAATATTTATAATTCAATTAACCCTCCACCATTTTAATGACGTTTGAAGTACTTTCCTCTGAAAATATAAAATAAAAAAGCATAGTTATTTTGAATGTTGTATATAAAATAATTTACTAAAGTAACTTGTTACCTACTGGCCTACCTACCTAACGTACTCTACTACCTAGAACCAGATAACGCGGTCTCAGATTACAGTGCAAGTTCCCATGTGAATTATCGGAAATCGCTGACCATGTCAAATGAACACTTCGTGGGACAATCAAGCGATGACAAAAGAACAATCTCGCTCTATCGCTTGAGCTTGGAGGTTAACACCTTAGTTTAAGTTATATATTGTAATCAATTAATTATATTATAAGTTTTGTAAAGGGCTAAAAATTGCCTTTCTTTTAAAAACCTCCTACGGACGGCCAACTACGTAATTAACTCATAAATATTTTTTAGAAAATTTAAGGGTGCATTTATTTATTTTTATTATAAAATTTCCATTATACTAACGCTTGGAAGGTTTAACGGCTTGTGTCTAGAATATCGATTAGGTTTAGTGGCGCGTATCTGCCAGACATTTTTCGGATGAAAAATATTGTTTAGACTCATAGCAGTATTAATAGAGACGAGAAATATTTTTTAATAAAGTATAAAAAGCTTTTTTAAATTTAATTAATCCGCGAACATAAAGGAGCCAAGACTTTTGCCTCATTTATAACTAACGACTCGTCGTGGCATCGAAAAAGGTTCAAGGTTGTAATAAATGATTGAGGCACATGTGGGTACAATGTAATCCATTTTCGACTCCTATGAAAATTAATTAACTTTAAACTAAAAGACTTTAAAGTCTCATCATAATTTTTTTTTTTTTTTTTGGGCGTAAATAATTTTATTTCTGAAATATATTCTAAGAAAATCGTTAAAATTATGTATTGTAATTGGTAATCTTGTATTACATAAAAGCCTTAAGGTTACTACCAGACTAGGCCCCCCTCGGCAACGGCACAAGCCTAGGTCCGTTCCCTCTCCTGTATCCTCCGGCGCGACCTCCTCAAAGGTCAACGTAGACGTTGGGTGGACGTGGGGAGGTTCGCCTCCTACGTTCGTCCTTAAGCCGGACCAAGGGGGATGGGTCGGGGGGCCCGTTTCCCATTGCACTGGTTCGGCCGTCTGCGGCTGAGTGCCTTAAGCGCTCGCCATAGTAGTCCGGTGAAGCTGTTAAGACCTTGCTGGGTCAATAGCGTAGTCAGTTCGAGAAAAAAAAAAAAACTTAAGGTTACTAACACGTTTAATTGCATATGCATTGATATTATATTCTTCAAAATAGCTTCGAATATCTCAATAACTTGTGAATCATATTTAAAAGATATAAAGAATGTTTACATGGGTTATTCCACCTTAGACCTTAGACTATAAAAATATAGTACGGTGAACTTTTCAGTTGCCTTTTGACATGATAACGTTTTATAAATCGATGAACGCCTGCTGCACGTACAAAAAAGCATGACTCATTGTCACGTTCCGTCTAAGCCGAGCGTGCAAGCTAGAGCGCGGAGCAAGTGATAAAGAGGCGCGATCGGCCTAAGTGTTCGGCTTGTAACGCATCTATCTCTTTTCCACTCCATCGGCAGAAATGTCCGAGTCGTTATCACGTCAAATTATCGTTCGTAAAACGATTTACGGACAACGAATTTTTTAAGATATACAAGTCCAAAGCATATTATTTTGCCTTAGGTAGAAGTTAAGTATGTTCGTGATCGAAAATTTTTTTTTAGGATTTCAATAAAAATACATCAGCTTTTCTTTACAGTCTACAAAAATAAACATTTGTAAATTAATTAAAATGCAATATCTTTTGGGATGGTGTGAATTTGATTTCTTGAAATGAAAATGTGTAATGGCTAAGAATATAAAAATATTTTTTCTTAATCTTGTGATATATTTTATTACCACGAAGTTACTACATTACTACGGCTACCACATTGATCCGGCTCGAAGGACCAATATGGGCGCCATAGAGATATTTGTAGATTGATGTAATATGTTATTTGTTTAATAATATTTAATGAAGTACATAGGTATACAATACAATATAGACATGTGTTCATTGCCGAGCGATATAACAGCCAGTGTTCGAGGCGCCGAACCCCGCGCAGTCCGTTACACTCTCTCCTTCCATGGTTGGTGGTACGGTTGTCGCCTCGGTACACTATGTAATGTAACTATAAAAGACTTGTGGCCACACGCGACTAGTACGTTCATAAAGGACTACGTTTTGGCGGCAGTTTGACTCGTCTTAATGTAGATTAGACCTATCCCTTGAGAGCAATCCTTTTTCAAGGAGGGAATTCTTTTTCTGTGCCACTGACAATGCGTAATTATCATGATGATTGGTTGAGTAGTTAAGGGGCCATTCAAGACGTAAGCACGGGGGGAGGATTTGATTTACTTATTTTTGATGACAAGAGAGATGGAGGAGCTAGATGTATAGGTTTGAAATGTGAGGCGCGCGGTTTTAGCCACTAGACTAGCATTGCCCTAGTAGCGAACTACTACAAGTTAATTCCTCTATAGGCTATAAAATCCTTATTTCTAGATTTGTTACCTTCTGACCATGAATCAATAAACAACTAGTACAGATTAAAATATACTTAAACAAATGTTTCCGTAAACATAGGAGGAGGGGGTAAGAGCACTGCTTACTTTTGCTGACCAGGGGGAGGGGGTGGTTAGAAATTACAAAGATACTGCTTACTTTATAGGTAATTGGACGGCCCCTAAGGTGTGGAATAAACTCGCAATCGCATTTGCTTGGGACGACAAAAATTTGTTTTCGTGTAGTGGTTTGTACAGGCTGAGATAGCTATCAGTTGATAGAATTTTTATTGAACTTTATTGATACTTATTGTTATATATTGGACAATTTAAATAATATCTTCATAGTGTAGAGTATATATATGTTATTCTAAAGTGTACGCTATATTATAGTAAACTTTCATCAAAATCCGTTTAGTAGTTATTGTGTGAAAGAGACACAAATTGCCAATATTGACAAAAGCAAAATCAAAAGACACTCGTAACTTTAAAATAAAACATATTTCCAGCGAAATTGGATTAAAGCAAAGATTAGTTTAAGGATTGAAATGAACGTATAAATTAGCAATTAATTTAATTACGTCGATAGTTTGACACGGTTCTTGAACAGTGTCGTGCAAACCCACGCCATGTCATTATGGTTCGCTTCTGGCGAAACAAATTTACCCTAGGGAGCGTAAACGTGTTATGAATAGAGTGAACAAGGTATCTTATATTAATACGACTTTAAATAGGCTTTGCGGTTATATTGAATAAATGAATAGATAGAACAAGGTTTCTTATATTAATACGACTTTAAATAGGCTTTGCGGTTATATTGAATAAATGAATAGATAGAACAAGGTTTCTTATATTAATACGACTTTAAATAGGCTTTGCGGTTATATTGAATAACTAGCTGTACCCGCGACTTCGTCCTCGTGAGACCTTATGTGTAAAAACAGCGATTAATAAAGTCATCTGAATGTATTAGTTAATTTATTTTACTCACCTACTTTTCTCTCGTACTTGTGTCGTCGTCATTAAAACCGAACCGATTTTATAATGAAACAAATACTAAATGTTATCTGAAGATATATGCTTTATGATTTTCTTGGGGAGATTTTATCGTGAACCCAGTATTTTAGCAGTGATACGTGTTCATACAAACAGACAGACATACAAATATTTCTAGAATTGATGAATTGTATTTTATGTTAATGACTACGTCCGGTACCGCTATGACACACCCGAGAGGCAAGAACTACAACGCCACCCGGGGAACCACTATTGACCTGCGATACCGCGCTATTGACTTTATCGGGGGTGTTACTAATGACCGCGAACGCTATTGGTTGAAGTTACCGGCTGTTCATTATTCACCCCGGTGTGAGACTACATTGGTGAGAGTTCGGCATATAAAGGGCAAGATGTCGCTGATCTGCACGCACTCCTATGTGGAAGTTACTGCAAGGCGAAGCTCTGCCCGGATAAATAGTTACAGTGCCTTCAGAGTGTTTATTGCCATTCCTGACTGCATCGACTTTATACGTGATTAGTGTAACATTTATTACTTAATCCTAGGCACCTGCAATAATTAAAAAAAAGACTAAAAAGTACTGACGCTTTAGATTTACATACCTATTATCTGTACATATAGATAGGAATAGTGTCATACGAAATATCGCTACAATAATCTTGAGATTAATCAATCGTTTTATTTCTTCTCACAGCTCTATTAGAGGGCATGAATCAGGCAACAGCCCAAGCCGAGGTGTGCCGCGCACCCTTGAGCTAGTTGTCAAAATGAAATCGGCTGAGTGCCTTAAATGCTCGCTTCAGTAGTCCAGTGAAGCTGTTAAGACCTTGCTAGGTCAATAGCGTAGTCAGTTTGAAAAAAAAAATCTATTAGAGCTAGCGAAGTCGCTAAGCGAAACCCATTTGTAACACTGTGATAGAACAAAACACAGTAATTACACACGGAGCCGTAAATAATTTCAGTAAATCAGTAGTCGCACACCGAGAGGTAAACAATTTTGTATACGCATTTGTATTTATGTTAACACGACAAATAAATAATACTGGAGATTGGTAAATATGTTTTAATTACTTTTAAAAACTCGATAAGAGCACCCGGAGTCGCTATAGTCGACGCATTATGAACTGAGGCTTCGGGTCATAAATCATATTTATCTGTCTGTCTCGCTCGCACTTGCAGATCTTATGGAGAGGTGTAGTAATGTGCGTAAGAATTGTACAGGGGCATATCGATAACGGGATAGGTACGATCGATATGCTAAATTATGTTAAGTATTAATAGGAATAATTTTTCGCTATTTGAAAATAAAAGTTTTTAATTTGTAAGCTAAAATGGTTGTTTCGTCGTAATCATAGAGAAACTGTATAGATCGTAATGTGGCCCTGAAAAGGGCCTTTTTTATCATTTCTAGGTATATATCTTAGTTCTTCAAAAATCCTCATCTGTGTCTTCTTGTACGTTAATTATCAGAGGTGGCGCTTGATCTCTTAAAATAGTTTATCTTTAGTTCCTATGTCTTGAAGTCAGTAAAAACATTATCAATACAAGATGCAGTTTGAGATGTACATCGGGTTGGCTCATTAAAAACAGGATGCAGGATAGGAACTAAAGATACTGGGATACGGTCTGACCACAAAGGGCTCCTTGTTAAAATAAATTGTGATAAACCTAGCAGTGACTGTAAGAAAACAACTAGGCTTATATCCAAAAATAGATTAGGTCTTTTAAATCATAATATTGCACAAAAGTTATCTTTCAAGAATTTTATTAATAAAGATCCAGAAAGTGATTATGACAGCTTATTTAATATCATAAGCACTGAATTTAGTAAACACTAAGAAAAAGTTATTAGTGTAAAGAAAGTAAAAAAAATTAGTGAATGGGCAACTACAGGTATTAAAATAAGTAGAGATCGTTTGTATGATCTATATTATAAGAAATCACTAACAAATAGTCATCAAATCGACATTCCGCCAGTCAAACAACTTGATAACCACTACTGGCAGCTATTAATTGTTGTTTTAAGTATTTATATAATATATGATGTAATTAGAATAGATAAAATTAGGATTCAGTGTGCCAGAAGAAGAAATTATATGCAGGACTATATATAACAACAAAAATACAGTTTTGTTCAGTACTCCTGTACATATTGATACAAGACTATGACCATTAAATACGGATTTTTTTGTTGGTGGCTCCAAGATACTTATTTTTGGATTCTATTGATCCTTTGCGATCTTTGCTAGTTTCATATAATTGTACTAACTGTGACGGCTACTCGTTGCTGCAGCTCAACTATTGAAAAATTCAAAATCGTGACGCCATCTATGAGATATAAATAACAATCAGTCCTACAGTTTTCTGTCAACAAACTAATTTAAAGCGCCATCTGTTCGAGACTGCTGAAACTTACAATTAATAACAATAATCGACATTGACAATCATTTGTAATTATCACATGTAATTAAAAATACTGAGGCCATTAATCGAAGTATAAATTATCCTATCTCTCACGTTGGATCAAATTATATATGATCAAATTATAATGGCCACTTTCATGAAGATCGGTTAATTAGTTTCAGAGTTCATCGTGGACAAACATCATGACATGACACCGGATTTTGGTATATTTAAGATGTATAGGTTACCCAAAAGATTTTAATGTTTGACAAGGTTCTTCAGATGTTGTTCAATGGAAAATCTTATCGGTCTACAATAAATATAAACTCTGTCAAAGGATCGTGAAATATAAGGTGGTGCTCACTGGCTGTCCGCTTCCAAACAGGAGCAAAGGGAAATAAAGCGAAGTAGGCTCTAATGGGTTCAACCTTCACCGTCTATCGTCGCATGTTAAGGACAAAACGTTCGGCACGTAATTGTTCCGGAAAACGGAAGACGTCTCTCAAATAGCTCTTAAGGACCTTTAAATGATATATACACTTGCTTATAATTTTATTTTCAACGTTTTAAATTCACCAATTTTAAATACATACCAATATAATTTTAAGACACATAATTAGTTTTGTACAGATTTATAAGCTATATATATATATATCTATTAATAGATATTATCTATCTATACAATATGGCCCCGGGAATAAACCTTTTTACACTTTTACTACCAAATAAATAATAGTTTAAAAAAACTAAAAAAGCACGCTTTCATAAAAAATCCAACTAAAAAATAGAAAATAAAATTTAAGAAATTTGGATTAGTGTAAATTAGAAATAAATGTAAAAAGTGACAAAAAAAATGATAAAAATACTGATATCTGGAGGTGCCGATATTAACATGCGTCACTGTTATTTTAGTTTTTATGAAAGCGTGTTTTTTTTGTTTCTTTTAAGTATTATTTATTTTTCATTTTTTAGTTGAATTTATTCAATTTTTTTAACACGTTTGACAGGTATGCAAAGTTTGAATTAAATCTGATCGTTCAAAGTAGGACAAAATCGAGCCCAAAGGGGTCGGTTACAAACATACATATGAAGCTAATAAAGCGTTGTAAAAAAACCGCGCTGTTTGACAGAATCCAGTAGGTAATAGATTATAATTATTAGTGTACTTACAATTAGAATTACTTTCTTACAATACCAATTACTTACAATTAGAACACAATTCGACAATTATAATTAAGAAAATTTGAAATAATATTTATCACCTATACAACATAACATACATAGCATAGCATAATAATTATCACCTCCAACAAACTCACGTAAATGCTTAATGCAAAACAAAACAGCATTTCATTTTTTAAACAAATCTGGTAGTGATGTCTGGAATTGACTCCTCTCTGTGCATCCACTAAAAGCATTGTATAATGTATTGGAAATATATGTTTAAAAAATGTACCCGATCGAGTTTCTTGCCGGTTCTTCTCGATGACTGGGTTGTTTTCCGAACCAGTAGTAGTCTTTAACTGAATAAAGTATTTTTGATTTTGATTTTGATATCCTGGAGCTCTTCGGCATGCCTCACACATTTGGCCTAGTCTTATTGAATAACATTATCAGTAGCGATCTAAAAATCTTATATTTATAGAAAAACAACAACCTTTACTCGTAACGACCAATCAGGAGTCAGAATGCTAATGAAGGTCACGATGACACATCGACCCCGCGTGCGTAGGTAGCTAAGTATCGATAACGGGTTGCATTGCGTGCACATTCTTACTGTCAGTGACATTTATTGCCCGACGACTCAGTTTAAAATGCGACGACTATAGGCGAATCTAATTAATGACACTGCTATACAACAAAACAGTAATTATAGAGCAAGTCATAAACTATCTCGTATACGCATTTGTATTTATGTCATAAGAATTATGTCGCATTCTAAATTCTTTCAATACTTAATCTTCTAGTTTTATAAGCACGGTAGCTGTGCCCGCGACTTCGTTCGCGTGGAACTTTATGTAAAAAACTGTGACTAATAAATTCATCTGAATGTATTAAGTCCATCTACTTATCTACTTTTCTCTCGTACTTAAGTCGCGTCGTCATTCAAATCACATTTACTTTTGTTAGATCAAACGTATTTGAATGAAACGAAGACTAAATATTATGCGAAGATATGCTTTGCGATTTTCTTGAAAAGGTTTAACATAAACGCAGTACTTTAGAAGTGATGTGTTTCCAAACAGCCCGAAAGACAGACATTTCTAAAAATGATTGAAATATATTTTATTATTTACTCCTAGATATCTGCAACAATTTTTTTCTCAAAGGTCGGCAACGCATCTGTTATTCTTCTCGTGTCGCAGGTGTCCATGGACAGTGGTGATCACTTTACCATCAGGTGACCCACATCTTCGTTTGCTGCCAATAGTATAAAAAAAAAAAAAACATTTAATAAGTACAGACTGGTTTTTTTCCAAACTTGCTTTTGTGAAGAGATTATCTGGAATTGATAATATAAAGGGAGAGAGGGGTGATCACAATTTGATACGATTTAGTACTCACTCCTTCGATGTATTGTATGAGCATAATCTTAAGTCACCAAGATTTGTTAGTCCTGATATATATACAAGTCAGAGAGTCGTGGTTATTTCAAAAGGATTTAGAAGCAGGTAAGAGAGTCGTGGTAATTTCGAAGTCCGTTAAATGTTAGATTAGCAATCACATGCTTCACAAAAAATATCGAACGATATTATTGCAGACTCCTTCTCCATCAAGCCCAAAAGATAGAATGGACATGTACGAAGATTATCACAAAGCATTATGTGCCCTAGTCTCTTCGTGTTAAACCTGGAGCAATCTTGAAGTAAGTGTTCAAAGTTTTGCACAGATGTGTTGTCCTCAATAATCTTAAAATCTACCCTGAGGAGAATTTTCATACCTAGCCTGCCAAACTATGTGATGCTCAGCGTCGATTTCGCGCTTGGCGAAACTTACCGGGAAGAATGTATTGCAGAATGTAGAGCCCTAGCGTGTTTTGCTACGGCGTTAACTGCCTCGTTTCCACGTAGAGAGTCGGCGTGACTTCCGATCCATGTCAGTTGTACAATGTAAGACATGCGTGTGTTGATGAGTGTATGTGTTTTGGAAACTAGAGGGTGTGTATTATTTCGATCACGCAAAGGCAATATGGCCACTTGCGAATCACAGTATATGGAGAGATGTAAATACGGATGATTAGACTTAGTTCAAGAACAGGCTTTGTATATATCAAGGAGTTCAGCCTGAAAGACTGAATATGAGTTATGCAGTTTATATTTATTGACAGACATTTGTTGGACCCCCATATATGCGACAAAAGCTGCTCCAATAGAGGAATCTTTAAACTTGCTGCCATCAGTGTAGATATTGAGTATGGTGTCAGGGTGATCGAGAGAGGTATTGCTGCTATTTGGAGGTATGCAGGGGTGATGTAGATTCTACACGCAGACACGTTAGATTTACGTTCTTATTATATGTAGAGAAGATAAAAACGTAACATAAAATCTTTAGTCAAAGGATAATTCACCACGTAGTTTATGATTTGCACTAAAAAGAAATAATAAAATGGGTATTGTAAGAGATATTTCCATTTATAAATATTTCCGTGACACAAGTCGGTTTTTGTCCTATTCAAGTTCTATGTTTTATTATGTGTTATAAATAAAATTATTCTGAAAAGTTTATTGGTTTATCGAATAACATCGTCACTTCGTAAGCTATATCCGAATTTACTGCTCTTTTGTTAGAGGTATCTACGGCTTCTTGACACAAAAAAAATTGATTATAATTCTATTTTCTTTATACTTTACTATCTCTTTTTTGTCTATATCCTGCCCTCGACTTCTTTCGCATTGTTGGCGCGCATTATATGTATTCAGGTTTCCGAACGCACAAGCAACCCTTCCGCCTCCTTTCCTACCAATCATCTGTCACTTACGCCACGATCCTTACCGCGGACGCAACAAAAAAAACGATCTCTTCATACGCAAGAATTTGGTAGTCACTCATCACTACTATTATAACATTTTGTGAAAAGCGCATAGACACTAAACCAAATATATAGTGCATAATATATATCGCCGCGAGTGAAGTGAAGTGAAACCAGCAAAATCAACACCGGTGAGTCCGCATTCCATATATCGCAAGACCCCCCTTTGAACCAGCACCTTTACGCACAAAACACGCATGGAATAGTTACTTTGGACTAACACTAATTTTAACCCTCGACTTCGTTTACGTAGAAGTTAAAAATTATTTTAAATAATAAATACGTTAACCCCGATTTTGAAACATTCTTTTTTTTTTTTTATGTCATAGGTGGCAAACGAACAGGTGGGTCACCTGCTTTTAAGTGAACACCACCGTGCATGGACACTAACAACACCAGAGGAGTCGCAAGTGCGTTGCCATCTTTTGGAGGGAAGGGTTAGGGGAGGGAAAGGGAGTGGAGAGAAGAGAGGGGAGGGGAGGTGGGTCTCCGGCACTCTCACTGACCGAACGAAACGCAACAATGCAAGCACTGTTACTTCACGTCGGCTTTCTATGAGAGGGTGGTACTACCCCGGGCGAGCCGACCCATTCATACTGAAACCAATAATAGTTTCAGCGTGGCTCTACCACCAGACTCTTCATTGGTGCTCCGCTGCTATTTGTCTTAGCGTGATAATATATAGCCTATAGCGTTCCTCGATAAATAAGCTATCTAACACTCAAAGAAATCAGGACTCGGAGAGAAATCGGACCCGTAGTTCCATAGATGAGCGCTTCAAGCGAAACAAACTATTCAGCTTTATAATATTAGTATAGATATGTTTAGCATTTGACCACAATCTCACCTGATGTTAATTGATAATTTGGTCCAAGGCGGTAAAGGCATTAAACCTAGAGAGGACTGGCTCTTAAGTCCAGCTGAAGGAATACACCAACAGATGCTTGGCGACAGATTTTCAACTTCAGGGTAGTAGCTAGCCAGGCGAATTTGAAACAAATAGTCCTATCATCATACTGTGGCTTCACTAATAACTTAGACAGTTTGTGTAGGACTGTAAGGTGCCTGAAAAATATGTGTTTAAATTATCTACAATTTTTTGCTAAGTATATTTAGCCAAGAACGGATTTTTTTTTATTGTAGCACGCCAAACTGTTCCTGGTGGTAAGCACAATACAATCCAAAAACAATGGCGACCACCGAGTGACACACTATTTCATCGCCAGTTTCCACTGTCATGTCGGCCTGCAAAAAGCCGGCTGGATATGCTGATCCCGAAACGCGACCCTCAAAAGCGAATCACTATGACGGGCTTTTTCGCCATATACATGGTGGTTGCGACCCATTCAGGCTGTAAAACCCTACCACCCTGCCTTCGCCATTACCTCGTTCGTTATTCAGCAGGGTGCACCACATGCAGGTGAGGTTGGCTTGGATGTCTCAAGTCTTAGATGTTATTCGACACACCTTACACCACTTGTGATAAATTGAGTTGTGTGCGCATGTGTGAAACAAATTGTTGCGTAAACTAGTAAATTATAGAGTTCCTGTATCACACAAGCCGGGTGATTGAGAGCTAATTTCCAGAAGGTTGCACTAAGAGATTGATTTTTCAGCTTCATCGGACTAATGGGGCGAGCACTTATGGCGCTCAGCTGCTTGCAACAAGCTTAAAGGTACCAAAGTGGCCGAGACTCAGCATGGTTTGTTGCCTTGAATGCAAAAACTCGAATCTTATTAAGCAAAATAAGCTAATCATAGATATAAGAATTAGTGCAGTACGCATATATACCAGCATGTATGCCACAAACTGCGTTTGAGTTGCTGCGATAGAGTACGCGACGAGTGTGCGGGAACGAAATTATCGGTTGGTCGTAATAGTATATTAACACACTAAAACATGGATATATAAACATCTTGGTATAAAGCAAGCGATCACCAATAAACTGAGAAATTTAATTCCACTACTGATTAAATGGAAATTATTATTTTATGCGTAATTAATTGTGGTTCATATAAAAAGGAGAAAAATATTAAAGATGTCTTTTTCTTTTTATTACTTGTACATATTGTTAATCTAATGGCAGTCTTATTACATTTTTCCACATTAGTATTTTATCAAATATGCAGAAAACGAACGTTTTACGTCTTAGAGAATATTAAACTCGTATGAATACTTAAATTGCTTCTTTTGATATCTCGTCATACGTGAAATCTCGAGTACATGATAATGACATGTGCCTTAATGAAATTTTCGCATATATGCTATGCGATTTATGTATGTTTAATATCAGTGTATAAAAAAAATTAAGAGTCTGATAGTTCCAACATATGTCAACCGGTTTTGATGGCAGTTTTATTAGTAAAATCTTTGGACTACCATCTAGACCACATATGAATATAATGTTGTTCTATAGGATATCAATAATAATGACGAAACTATAATGAATATAATAAAATACAGCCCATAACAGATAAAACGCACATGAATATGCTTCACGCTCATGAATACGAGCGAGAAGATATCACTTTTTGATCCATTTTATGATATTCTGTTTGATTTCATTATGGCCACCATATATCAGGTATAGCATCTGCAATGGAGGCACACTTAGACGTGTTTCATTCAGATATCAGCCGAGGCATAACAATGCATAGCACTCGAGATAACATATGTACGAGTTCGTGATACACATATGAAGAGCACAAAGCATATGAGTTTAATCAACGCATACACGTAACAACGAAAACCATGGCTAAACTGACCGTTCCTGAGCTCATACGGCTTAACCTTAAACGCCGGAAAAGTCCAATAAAGCTGTAAAGACCTGTCAGGTCAACAATGACAGTTAAGTGGAAAAAAATGGGGTGTGTCATGGACACGGCCGTTTGTTGTACGTGAATACGTCTCGTAACGGGCGATGTTTTCTTTATTACTATTTATTAGGGAGTGTCAGAAAACGATGATATTTTTTTTGTTCTCTACCCAAAATATCTCAGAAAATGTCTCAACAAAGCCCCTATTAAAAGCGGAGCTCAAAATTCTCTCTTAGAGGTTCTCCATCGAACTTAAAGTTTTTCCGTTTAAATAACATGGGAAACATGACTTTTTATTACTTTTTGTTCTGCAAACTGTGATAAAATTATTTTTTTATAAACAACGAATGAATGGACCTTTTTTATTATTAGATTTTATACAAAAAAAATTTTTGTGTCGAATTTCTATCTTCAATATTTGATTTGTTTGCTTTGAAATTCATATATCCGGTTTTCAGTATTTTTTTGCTAAACTAAAGTCACGATTTTACACTAATATTTTACATATAACCAATAGACTTTGATAAGAGCTGTCTATTGAAATTTGAACAAACGTCGTAGCTTCACCGGGTCGAAACTTATACTAAATGGAAATCTCAAAACGCAACAGAACGACCCCAAAATGGCGGCGCTTCCCCCTTTACTATGCGATGTGTTACAGTCCTAACATAGCGTAAGAAATTCTTTGAAACTTTAGCTATCCAGTGGTATGATTTTATATTCTGAGAATAGATTCGAAACTACATGGCTAAACTGTATCCCCCAATTTTGTTGTCATTAGGTTTTCTGGATTGCCTCTGTATGGTAGCAAATTTAAAGCCGTATTCACGTCAAACTGTTGTCCTAATGAAGGGTACAGTACCGGTACTAGACATCCTCCTAGACCTAATACACCTCTAAACTTATCACAGTGATTATCTTTTTGGTTTTTCAGTTTTCAAAACCAGACAGTTTATAAATATTTCCTGAGTGTGATTGTAAATCTTCTTATATCGATGTCAGGTAAAGTACATTTTTACAGGGGTACATTTTGTCTTGTTCGAATAAAAATCCTAAAGATATTGAAGGATGAGGCAAACCGTAGTTTATTGTTGGTAATGATTCCAACTTTTAAATATCCCAGCAGCGACTTTTTTAAAGTCCATTGGCTTCTTAACAGTCAAAATAATCACGTCCCATCGATATTTACATATACCGCTGTCCCTTTTATTTTCCTTTAAAAAGAAAAAAAAACATTATTGTTCTTTACGCAATGAAAGCAATTTTCTTTCTAGACTAACTAGAAACACATAAATATTATTTTAGATATAACACAGATATGGTCTATAACACAAAAGAGTATGTATAACAGAAGGCAAGCTGTATCGTATAAAATTAAAAC
The DNA here is from genome assembly GCA_015888305.1 of Antheraea pernyi. Classification (NCBI taxonomy): domain Eukaryota; kingdom Metazoa; phylum Arthropoda; class Insecta; order Lepidoptera; family Saturniidae; genus Antheraea; species Antheraea pernyi. The sequence continues at coordinate 157,137 of MU159130.1, read as the reverse complement.
CGGCAAAGTAGGGGTGATCTATAATTCGGCAATTGATAAAAGAAAGTTCGAAATTGTAATTGTATCCATTGTTAATCATGGCGAATATTTAACTAACTTTACAAATAACTTTGGGTGAATACACATCAGTTAAAGTAAAGAAAATTAACAAAAAAATCTGTCTAATACAAAATTTATCATTATTCATCAGTATCGTCAGCCTGTAAGAGACTCACTGCAGGTTTATAGGCCTCTTCTCGAAGGATGGTATACCCATACTCATCACGCCAGCTCACAACGTGTAGGCAATTACTTGGAGTCAATTTCAAAGTAATTCTTATGTTTCGTATTTAGATGATATGTTTGTATCTTCTTTCGGCATTAGGTGTCACAACAAAATATATTGCTATTATTTATAAACCATTGAACACTGCGGTTACGCTAACTTTAAATATCTGCGATGCTGCGAGGGATTTAACGTAAAATTATATAATCTGAAATCATAATCAACGAATGGATTATTTGCAAAAAAAACGAACTGGTTGTTTCTATAACAAGCACGTTCAAGCATACATATTAACCTTTTAACATTATTATGTTAATATAGTTTTAATGGTTATATTTTTCCGGGTTTATACATCTTTTTAATTTCACCTTATAAAGTAAAATTCAGCTGAATTTTATTTTTTAGTACCTAGTGTCTGTGACTTCATTTTCATAAAAATAGTTTCGTTGTTTTATAAAACCTATGTACTTTGTCTGGGCTTATTATGACTTCTACTTTACTATTTATTGAAGCGAAAACTTCTTTGGCCATGGTTAGTGATTTTTGGCAGGAGAAAAACTTATAGATTCACGTCACCGACATGCTCATGAGGAATTGCACTTAAGTCAGACTAGCGACGCTTAATAAAGATTTTTTTCTTTTTCGCATTGACTACACTATTGGCCTAGAAAGGCCTTAACAGCTTCACCGGACTACTAAGGCGAGAGCTTAAAGCACTCAGCCGATTTAATTTTCACAACTAGCTCAAGGATGCACGACACACCTCGGCTTGAGCTGTTGCCTAGTTTATGCAATTCGCGGCCTAACTGAGTTAACCTAAGCTAAGCTACATATTCATATGTATATAAGTTAGTGAGATATATATGTGCACCAAGTATATATACCTCAATAACTCTTATATGTATTTCGTGTCGGATAATTTCTTTTGTCTGAACTAGGGGTGTAATAACATCGAAGACTTGAGATATCCATGCCAACCTCACCTGCACGTGGCGCACTCTGCTGAATAACAAACGAGGCAATGGCGAAAGCGGGGTGGTAGGGTTTTACAGCCTGACTGGGTCGCAACCATCATGTATATGGCGAAAATCCCGTCATAGTGATTCGCTTCTGCGGGTCGCGTTTCGGGATCAGCCTGTGCATATCCAGCCTTTCGCAGGCCGGCATGACAGCGGCGACCGGCGATGGATACTGTGTCACTCGGTGGTTGCCATTGTTTTTGGATTGTACTCTGCTTACCATCAGGCACAATGCAGTCATTTTGGCGTACTACAATAAAAAAAAACTAATTCGCTTCGATAAGGGAAAAAATAAAACCTTTCCACTTCCATGTGTAAGCATGTGTGCGTGCACGTGTGTGGAGCTGATATGTGTAATGTTGTTGCAGTGATGAGAGATTTTGTTTCACTGTCTTCGCGTGAGCAGCGTACTCTAGGGTTCCACGCCGAGAGAATGGACCAGACGCTTAGTAAAGCAGTCTGTGTATATGTATTATTTATATTTTACAATGAGCTTGTGCAGCCCATCATATGTTTGATTAATTAATTAACCCTATTAAAATATATATAATTATTGCTCGGAGTGCCATTAAATCTGCATGCTATAATTTCAAAATCAAATCAATCAAAATCAAAATTCAAAAACAACATAGAGTTATTCTATTATTTTAAGTTTCCACTTCTTTTGCCAGTCCATATGACTACCTCGGCTTTATCTCAATTTTCCCATGACTACCTGTTAAAATTACCCACTAAACTCTAATGAATCTAAACTCAAATTTTGTCATAACCGCTTAGCTCCTATGAAAAAGCGTATATTATATTGTATTATATAGTCGCTTAAATTATATTTTATTATGTCTCCTAACTGCATGTTAAAGCTTTGTAAATTATCAGTACAGCATTTTTATTATTTTTTATAGATTTCTCAATTGAACTTTCTGTTATTTCTAGACTATATCCAGCCATCTGTTACAACGTCCATGTCAGATGTTGTCAATAAAAATATGTCACCATTACATGGTTTCCTTAATTTGATGTAACGACAAGCATGTTTTGTTCTAGTTGTCCAATATACGATGACCTGCTATAATCATAACCTCACATTAAGTCTAGGTTTCATTCGATATTGGCCGTCTAAAATTGGAATCGGCTGTGAAAATTGTGTAATCTATTTCAGGCAAGAGTTTTATTATAATGGTGCATAATTATATGCATATATAATATAACTAAAGTATATATCGTTTAAAAATAATTTACGTTATAAACAGATTTATATTAATTACTGGTTCGATTTGAAAAATTCTTTCAGCGTTATATAGCTTATTTATCGAGGAAGGTTATAGGCTATATATCATCACGCTAAGTCCAATTGGAGCGGAGCACCAATGAATAGTGTTTCAAAATCGTTTTCTTTTTCCTCTTGAGAGTTTCTGCTGCGTGTCAGCGCTCTCACTGACCGAACGAAACGAAATAATGTAGGCACTGTTACTTCACGTCGGTTTTCGGTGAGAGGGTGGTGCTACCTCGGAAGAGTCGACCCATTCATGCTAAAACCGGTAATAGCTTCAGCGTGGCTTTACCATTTACAGAATACTATACGTCCCTAGTCTAACGTAAGCACGTAAGCACAAGTGTAATACGATCAGTCACGCTAGCCAAAAATAATCAACGCGTCTAAAGAAATTTTCAATTCAAAAACTCACTTTTGCATTTGCAATATTATTATAGCAATAGCGGCTTTTAATCGTATTGAAAAATTTGCAACTTTCGTAAGAATAACGCTTTTGCGATTAAAATACTTAATTAAAATGTTTCGCGACGATGCACGCGTAAATTTTCCCTCTTCGATAATTCCAACTAGACTGCGTTCGTTTAATTAATTTTACTGCGACATTTATGAAGGAAATTAATACCTACGAGCAAAATTCTTAACAACTTATCTTATTATTTGCTTCTCGCAATCGTTTACGCAAACTCGGCAGTAGTTAGAAAGGTCAAGTTGTTGTACGGGTCGGAAAGTGATTCGATCGCGGATAAGATTTGAGTTTACTAGTGTTTTATGTTTCTAGTAAACTGTGTTATTATTGGCATTTTATTATTATTATCCTTGTGTTATCTGACGCACTTCAGATATATGTTTCGATTTTGACATATAATAGTGAAGTGCGGTTCAAATGAACCAATAAAGCTTTGAGGTGTAAGGGGTGCCGAATAACATCATAAGACTCGAGACACCCAAGGCAACCTCACCTGCATGTGGTGCACCCTGCTGAATAACGAACGAGGTAATGGCGAAAGCGGGCGGGTAGGGTTTTACAGCCTGACTGGGTCGCAACCATCATATATATGGCGAAAAAGCCCGTCATAGCGATTCGCTTCTGTGGGTCGCGTTTTGGGATCAGCCTGTGCATATCCAGCTTTTCGCAGGCCGGCATAACAGCGGCGAGTGACGATGGATATTATGTCATTCGGTGGTCGCCATTGTTTTTGTATTGTACTGTGCTTACCATCAGGCATAGTGCAGTCATATTGCCGTGCTATAATAAATAAAAAAAACAACTAAAAATAATTAATGGATGCTAGATTAAAAGGTAGGTGGTAGAGCCACGCTGAACCTATTACTGTTTTCAGCATGAATGGTTCGGCTCGCCCGGGGTAGTACCAACCTCTCACAAAAACACCCACGTGAAGTAACATTGCTTGAAATCTACCTCCCCTCCCCCCTCTCCCCAAAGATAGGTTGGCAACGCACTTGTGACGCCCCTGGTGTTGCAAGTGTCTATGGACGGTGGTGATCACGTAACATCAGATGTCCCACCTGTTCGTTTGCCTCCTATGATATATACAAAATTTGCATTAAATAAAAAATAGCCATAATTAATTCTAGTTATCACGTGGTCAGAAACACCAATCGTAGTGCATGACGTCATAGCTTCCAAAACGTTGTTGCGAGATTGCTTTGACTCGTACGAAGTCAATGGACTTTAAAAAAGGCGCTGCTGGGATATTATAAAGTTGGAATTACCAAGAGTAAGCTACGGTTTGCCTCATCCTTTAATAATTTTAATTTTTTTTTTTAGTTATACACGACGAAAGTATACACGCAAGTGATAACAAAAAGGCAATTTTTAAAATTTTTGTCGATCTGTTTTTTCTTATAAAAACTTATAAAAAGTAATTTAGTTTATTTTAATTTAGACTAGCTGTTAACCGTGGCTTCACCCGTAGTACTATCTCCAAACCGGTTGAAATGATCTTCACAAAGCTTACACTGGCAGATAGCTGACCTTATAAAAAGTAATGAAAGCAATTTTAGTATGTACTAACTGTTAATCGTTGCTTTGCCCGCAGTGCTATCTCCAAAACGGTTTGATCGATCTTCATGAAGCTTTCACTGGCAGATAGCAGATAAGATAAGCTTTGATTGAGGATTATTGACAAAAGAACACCAGAAAGTTCAAACTTTAACAAAATCAATGAACTATGGTATTAATTATTGCTCATATATTTTTTTTTTACTGAAAACCTTTGCTTTCTTGTATATATACTAAAAAAAGCCTTATATTTCATGTGAAAAAGACCAAATCAAGATCAAGTAGATCTCAGTTTAGTGTTTATCTTAAACTTACCTACTTGGGTTTCTAATTTTAAGATAACCAATACATATGTGGTTTTTTTATTGTACTTATTGTTTTTCCAGTAGGTTTACTTTGATAAGGCCTCCTTCAAAAATCTCCAGCGTTTCTTATTCTGGGCTTTTTCCATCCAATCATCAGCAACCGTCTTTGACGAACACGTCGTGTTATCTTGTAAGATATCTACTTCTATAGCGCTTACCTAGATGACTGGTCTATAACGGCACATTTTTCATCCATTTGCCACATGTCCGTATGTATATTTATTACGTGTATAAAATAGTATATAGTATAGTTTCATTGGTATGTGAGACTGAATATTCGAGTAATATTAAGTTTCAATTCACGCAATTTTCGAGAACTTTCCACTTGACAAGAACTAATAGCTTCTTGTCGAAGCTTTGTGCGAAACTCAATACGTGGCGACGACTTTGTTGGCTTGATTTATAGTTGAGAGTATTTGCGCATGTGGTTTTATAATTTTAGTTATGTCCCTTGTCTGTTCCTTTCTATTAATAGTTTAAAGATGAAATTTAAAGCGAATAGCTAAAATGGTAAGTTTAAGAGTTTCGAAGCAATCTCACCTGGCGTTAAATGATGTAACTCAAAATGGGAGAAAGTCATGTCTATAATGTTTTCAGTTAACCTTCTGTAGGTAATTAGATCTTGAATTCCTATACGTACTATGCTCATTCCGATATACACGTATGCATTTGTGTACTGTTGAGCATGTTACCTAAAAACAAAAGCGGCTTAGTGCAATAAGCGCTCACCTTAATAGCCCGGTGAAGCTGTAGAGGCCTTAAAAAAGGCAAATAGCGTAGTCAGTTCGAGAAAAAAAAATACGTAGTACTAGGTGGGGCTTGACAAAAATAAAATGAAATCATCAAATTATTATTTTATTACAGTTATTAATGGTAAATATATTAAGTAACTAATAACAATACACATATTTAATTGTGTATTTTAATGGACGTAAAAAAGATAAACACTCAAGTTATGATAATTACACTCTTTCATATATTCTGAAAGGAAATCATCGTCTTCGTGAAAAGATGCATATATTTTATTGATCTAGACATCGTATAGGGACCTACATTGATTCTGGGGGTAAACTTCGCTCTCGCACACCAGACTCGGCCCCTTACGGCAACGGCTCAAGCCTAGGTCCGTTCCCTCCTTCCAAGGGCTTCACCTTGAGTACGCTGCTCGCGCGAATACAGTGACATAAATCTCTCATCACTGCAACAACATTACACATATCACCTCCACACATGTGCACGCACACACGCTTACACATGAACGTGGAAGGAGCTTTTTTTCCTTATCAAACTGAATTAGTTCAGAAAGTATACCCAATACAAAATATTTACATATACATATATAAGACGTGAAAGCGTAACAAACAAACTGACATCTTTTAATTTCACATTTATAATATTAGTTAGAAGTTTTCTTTTTAACTGACTACGTTATTGACCTCGCAAAGTTTTAACAGCTTCATCGGACGACTAGTTAGAATGTCAAATATAAAAAAAATACGTGTTGTAAAAAAGTTCGAACATGAAGCTTCTTTACTTTTAATAACATTAATGTCAAAGTGCTCAAATGGATCGGATATTGCATGACGTGCGTAAATCGCCGAGACACTTTAGACAGCGCTTATGACATAAACCACTGATGCTAGAAACATATAGTCATACACTAAATCCAGTAGAACCCCCTATAAGTCGAATTTCAATGGAGACGTTGAAGAAATCGATGTATACAGCGCGACTGGTAAGTCGCTAGCAATACTTTTACAGGATAACCATTAGTCGATTCTCATTCTAAATCAATTAAAAAAATAGGTGCTTAATATTTCACCTAATTATCTCGAGAAACGGAAAACTCAACATCAGGGGATTTACGCAAAAACGAACTGGTGTAATAAATGAATCATGGCCCTGCTGCGTAGTCCGGCCCGCGTCTCACACCTCGAACCACGCAACACTTCCCATTGTTACACCGTGCGGCATTCCCACTATAAGCAGTTATGTAAGGATTAACCTTGGAAAACACCCTTTCAAAATTGTTAATTGAATCTAGGCGTAATTTTTTACGGTAAAAAGTATCGTTCCTATATTTAAAAAAGTTTTAGAACAAACTTTAACTAAGGTTCTCTTTGTTGTTTATTGGCATTTGTTTTGATATTATTATTTTATATATTAAATATGACCATAAACTAGAAGGCAAGATTGAAAGGTCACCCTTTAAACATACACCTGGTATATAATCATAAATCTCTATAATAACTATAATAATATAGTTTTCGAATTATGGAGAATTATGACTTACACGGATTTTGTAAATCAATGTTTTAACTACAAAGATTAAGATTCACTCTTATTAAATTTGAGTTAATATTATTGGCAAATTCTTAAGGCCTCGCCAAACAAAACGTTTTGTTGACGCGCGTCAAGATGTAATTACGTCGCGTACTAAGGCCGCATTAGGACGCCACCTCGTATACTATTTAAATTAGAAACGCGCGACGCTCATCACGAGCGCGTACTTTGTTTGACGGGTTTCAACTTTAATAGTACAACACAACGCAGTGTTCTAACGCGGTGCTAGTACGCGACGTAATTTTGCCTTAACGCGCGTCAATAATGCGTTCTGTTTGGCGTAGCCTTTATATTCGCTAACTTTTGTCTCGTCGAGCTATATAGATATTTAGTTTCCAGTATTCGAGTTTGTGGGTTGTACAATCACACATTGCCATGTTTGAGATACTGAGATCCAATTTATTTTTTCGATATATGTAGGGAAAATATGTACCGAAACAGCTTGTAAGTATCCGTAGCTCACTTTGACCTATAGAGGGTTGAAATTTTGAATAGCGGACATTTTGGTCTTTGAAGGGAAAGGAACAAAACAATTCTAGTGGTTTTTAGTACAAGGTTCGAGTTAAACAGGTTCTATATGAGTTAAACTGTTCTTTATAATTCTCATATAAAATGCTAGGTTGTCACATTTTCAGGGTCAACGAATCTAAAACAGATGCAAGGTGTCGTGGGTAGAATATTTTTAGGGCTTTGTAAACTCTCCTTTTGGCATTTACAAATTATGCTTCTCCGAGGAAGACAGTTACACGCGTAGACACTTTTACTCTGATTTATGGTTCTTTTATGAAAGAGACATTTCCCTTTTACCTTTTTATTATAAACAAGTTGGTACAAGTGACTTTGTTTACACGTAAATATTGTTTTAACGAGGAGAACCAATTCTTTAATATGGATTAAAAATTGAGTGACTTTTATTTATGTAATTTGATCATATACTATTTATAGCCCTTGCAGGAAAGCATAGTGATATTTAACCTAGAAACTGTATTAATTTTGGTTGAGTACTTTTCAAGTGATATATATGCATACGAATATGGGAAATTTATACTTACAGCTAAGTAGATCATAGATAATAATTGTACATTGTTGTTTATTTATTTTAGATTTCGTTTTCCAAACTTTGAGAATGCTTTTTGGGATGCTTTGAGTTAATAAAAAATAGTGTGTCTGTGGATTTGTGGATTTCTAAGAGCTAGAATTACGTCGTCGGCTCGCATGGTGCTTAAGCCTTTACCTACATTTCAGGTAGAGGCCTATTGCTCTGCAGTAAGTCTCTTACAGGCTGGTGATGATGATAAACCAAATTTCAATATAGCAAAATGTTATTCTGGTCCTTTTTAAAATATTGAATCATCTCTCTACTAAGACAGGTGTTAGCAATTTCAACAATTATTGATTATTAAAAACAGAGAACTGCCCAATTTAGATATAAACTGTTAAGAATAAATTCTAAGAATTAATCACTCGTTAAATAACCGAAACGAGTTCGGACAGAGCTATCGGACGATATGACGGCCACCGAAAGAGTGAGTCAACGCTTTTTTTTTTTTTTTTTTCTCGAACTGACTACGCTATTGACCTGGCAAGGTCGAGTCAACGCTGTAAGCGCCGCTCATTATATGTGCCTGCCGCAGTATAACTACCCGACATTTTCATTTATTTCCAACACAGGCATCTGAAAATAAATTACAAAATTAGCAAAAGTATTACTGGCCGCTTTTAATGATAACTAGGGTGTAAATTGCTTATATCCATATAATACTATTTTGTTTTAGTTATTATTACTTAATGTATTTTAGAGAAAAAAAGATGAGCAGTCACGGGACGTCTGGCAGATGTGAAACACATCTGTAACGTAGTAAACAATACTGTATAACTATAGGTATGCGAGTTTAGTGCGGCAAGAGACAGTGCGCATAGTCGCTTGCGCATGGCATCGCGTCGCCACGATTCACACACACACCACGGCCTGTATCGCCTCGCCAACAATCAGGTTTATCCTCGCCTATAGATGTATGACATCAAAAATAAGATAAAATCAAAATAAATTAAACATGAGATGAATTATACTGTTGTAATTATTCCATCCTGTTCGTGACATTTCACTATTTCTGAGTTAAATCCTCGTCCGAAACGTACGTTAAGAGATTTCGCTTAAGCTCCTAAAAGCGGAGTTAGGCTTTTAGCTTTCGTTTTCAAGTATATACAGTAAAAGAATTGATACGAGTGATAAAATTTGTGTAAGAAATAAAAATCGATACTCTTTGTATTTCAAATTCGCGGTTATAGACCAAAATTTATAAATTATAGGTAATAATAGCCACAATCTCACATAATATTAAGTACATATATAGCCCATTGTTAAAACACTTAAATATTTTACTTGACTGGATCTGTGATTGTAATAAGTAGCTTAAAATTGTTTTATCTTAACTATAGAATGTGTAACATCTTTAAATACGGCTCTTTCGGTATTAAACTGAGTACGGAAAGTTTATATATACACTATTATAACAAAAATATATTATTATGCATACAAAGATAAATATAGTAAAGTTATTTTTATGCGATATTTTTAATATACTAACGTGTATTGATGTCTATTTTTGTAATTAATTTTAATGATTTAATATGGCTTTTATAATATTTTGATCGCGGATACTTCTATGTCAAAATTATTGTAAGGCGAAGGCGAATTTTTTTTTTCTCGAACTGTCAACGCTATTGACCTAGCAAGATCTTAATAGCTTCACCGGACTACCAAGGCGAGCGCTTGAGGCACTCAGACGATTTTATTTGACAACTAGCTCAAGGGTGCACGGCACACTTCGGCTTGGACCGTTGCCATTGGCCGAAGGCGAAACATTGACGATAGATGGTAGACTTACTGATACTTCAACTGTTTAGCGACAGATTCAACTTGAGGGTGGCAGCTATTTAAGTGAGCGTTAGAAAATATCCTGACGTTGGTGTAATAATTTCATGACGATAATTTTCTTCACTGAAATCTCAGACGTGTTACAGGATTAGAACTTATGATGGTACTTGTTGTTCTGAACTTTCGTAGCACTAATAATACCATCATATTTTATACTGACAGCACGAATGTTTTCTATTTTGTAAGCTAGACCGCTTGGCACTAACTTTGTATACAATTCTTGATACTTTAACATTTGATGATTATTTAGTAATTTATACGAAAAGATATTGTATACATTTCGTGATGAAATTTATTTAGAAACGACATTACAAAATGACTTCAAAATAAGAGCGTTGAATATTTCAAACACCAATTTTTTTACTTAACTAAGAAGCTTCTCCTCTATTAGTACTTTATATATAAATTTCAAATTAATTTGAAACGACTTTCAAGGGTTAAATTACTGTAGCAGATTAATTAGTTACTGCTACGACCCAATAAATTTGCAATTAAGTTGTTTTGATATCCATCAGAAAGACAATTTTATTAATTTCAATTTTGATTAGCGACGCAACCGTCTGATAGCGATGAAAGATATCGCGAGGAAAATCACGGGGAAATTATGAACATTTCTTATTTTTATATATTTTTTTTATAATAGCAGACGAAGATGCTACCGGTGCTAGTAATGTACAAATTTGTACTTCTGTATGCATTTGTATTTTTGTTTTCGTATTGTGTGTTCGATATAATATACACGATATTCACTACAAATATAAAATGGTACTTTTTGTTTGTTTGTTTTTATGTCTGGATACATAATATATTTTATTTAGCAATAGATAATCGACAAAAAATAGTAATGAATAGTCTTTAAAAAGAACATTTACATTGTTTTTCTCATCCGATTATAATAAAATTGTATGCACAGGGTATAAAATCATTTACAAATTTATAAGCCCATAGTATTAATGTACAATTATTTAAAAAAACATAAATTATAAGTAAACGTAAAAGTAGTAGATGAAAATAATTACTGCGTCATAAACGCAGTAGTGCTAAATTAATATTCTCAGTACACTGACGATAACACTCCGTCGTTTCAAATGGATAGAACGTGCCTTCACTCCAAAGTTCTCTGGTCCATGGTAGCACATATATATATCGAGTATTATAAAAAAAAACTATAAATTAATATATATATTATATATTTATGTATATATAATGTAAATTATTGTAGAACTGTGTTATGCATCTAGTTGTGACCGCGACTCCGGCCACGTGGAGCCTAATGTAAAAGAAACAGTGACTATAAAATCATCTAAATGTATAAAGTCCATTTACTTATTATATTTTTCACTCGTACTTAAGTCGCGTCATCATTATACTTAGAATAACTTTTGATACAGTGAACCGATTTTGATGAAACCAACACTAAATGTTACTCGATAATATGATTTATAATTTTATCATTAGTACTTTAGTAGTGATGTGTGCTCATACAAACAGACAGAGAGGTAGACAAACATACGGGGTGGTAGGGTTTTAAAGCCCGACTGGATCACGACCATCATGCATGTAGCGAAAAAGCCCGTAATAGTGATTCGTTCTGCGCGTCGCGTTTCGGGATCAGCTCATGCATATCCAGTAGTGAATGACTTTCGCCGTGGCTCGAGTACTGGACACGGACGGAGGTTGTTCGCTCACGCAGGCCGGCATGACAGCGGCGACCGGCGAGGGATAACATCTCGGTAGTGGCCATTGTTTTTGGATTGTACTATGCTCACCAATGTTTTTCACAAAAATCTAAAAAGTACAGACACGTTAGATTCACATTCTTATTATATGTATATTTCAAAATTTCAAGTTTAAGATGAGAAGTTTCATGCGAATACAAGATATCTATTAAATGTACTGCGTCCGAGACGGACTCACGAAACGGGAGTTCCGTGCAGTCATATAATTGATTTATCTCAAGTATCTTTAAAAAAAATTGTGGTATGTTCAAATTCTGTAATGAGTTGTAGCTTTCGGTGAAGGAACACATGATTAAGCCGTTAGCAATGTTATAGGGCTTTTTCTAATATCCACCTTTCTAATTACACTGCTCGTCGTCGGCAGGGAATTCATCCCTATACATTGGAACCGAAATGGTCTCGGACGGTCCGATTTCAAAGGGGTTTCCTTCCACGAGCGATCCGGTTGTGGAATGAACTACCTGCTGAAGTTTTTCCTAGAGACTACAGTATGGGGTGCTTCAAGGGGAAAATAAATAGGTTACTTAAGGGTCGGCAACGCGCATGTAACGCTTCTGATGTTACAGACGTCCATAGGCTGCGGTGACCGCTTTTCATCAGGCGGCCCGCATGCTTGTTTGCTACCCACGTAAAATAAAAAAGTTGAAAGTCTCTTGTTAAGATCTTACCCGATACGAAATATATATAAGAGTTGTTGAGGTATGTATGCTTGGTACACATATATGTTTCAACAACTCATATATGTATGAATATCTAAGGTTAGCTCAGATAGGTCGCGAATTGCATGTATCAGGCAACAGCCCATGCCGAGGTGTGTCGTGCACCCTTGAGCTGGTTGCCCAAATAAAATCGGCTGAGTGCCTTAAGCGCTCGCCTTCGTAGTCCGGAGAAGCTGTTAAGTCCTTGCTAGGTCAACAGCGTAGTCAGTTCGAAAAAAAAATCTTGCTAAGATTCTTTAGCTGAGTTCTAGCAGCTGCAATCAAGAGCCATGCTTCTTCTTTGACTCAGATATCTGTAAAATGAAAAAAAGAGACTCGTCTGCTCGCATCGGAGGAGTCAACATCCGTTGTGAAGACGCTCCGTGCAGGACTGTAACACGTGTAATCAATTGCACGTTAATCTGCAACATATTTTCATTAATTATAAATACCATAAATATATAAATCGTTGAACGCCGACTGCACGCTTGAAAAGCATGACTCTTGTCACGCTCCGCCTGAGCCGAGCGTGCAAGTTAGAGCGCGGAACAAGTGATAGAGAGGCGAGATCGGCCTAAGCGCTCGGCTTGTGACTCATCTATCTCTCTTCCACTCCATCGGCCGATGCGTCCGAGTCGTTATCATATAGAATTGTCATCCGTAAACCAAGTTTTTAAGACACCTTTTTTTATATTTTATAGTTACATAACTACAGTGACATCCGTGACGTTTTAATTCTTTTCATTGTTTTAGTTACTAATTCTCTCTTTCTATTATTAGTTTCAGATACAAATTTGCGCAAATAAAATCAAACGTTTGTTGATATGAGCAGCCAATCAGTTCCAGGCGGAAGTGCTAATTAAAGTCTACTATAATATTTAAATACAAAGCAAGCTTAGCAATAAAATTAATTTTCTGTAAAGGGAACCCTAAAATGTTACAATGCCTTCTTAATACCATCAGTTACTAGAATTTTATGCTATTGGTAAAGTAATGTTTCTTAGTAAGATCAAAACTTCTTGTTTGTGTAAATATAGACATGCAAAATATTTACTTTAATTGAATTTAATGACTTTGTTAATATTTGTAGGTGGTGGAGCCACGCTAAAGCTATTTTTGGTTTCAGCATGAATGAGTCGGCTCGCCCAAGGTAGTACCACCCTCTCACAGAATACTGACGTGAAGTAACAGTGTTGCGTTTCGTTCGGTCAGCGAGAGCGCCGGGTTTTTTTTTTTATGTCACACACGGAAAACAAACAGATGGGTCACCTGATGTTAAGTGATCACCACCGTCCATGCGAAAGGCACCACCTAGTCGCCGAAAGGCACCACCTCTGCGTGATTAGCACGTAGGTGGTGGTTGGCTCAGTCCAGGCTCTCCCCTGAGAGTCTGGTAGTCCATGAGGATTTTTCTTCCACGGTAAAAAAAAAAGCTAGACTTGCGAAAAAGGATAAGACGAGCTTGCCACGGCAGCGGTCGGTGAGCGCGGTGGATTTAATACGTAAGTGCCCAAACTTTTTTAAAGCGAGTATTCAATACGTTTTGTAATAATACGGGTAATATTTAAAAATCATATTTTTTTTTTTCTCGAACTGAGTACGCTATTGACCTGGCAGGGTCTTCACAGCTTCACCGGACTACTAAGGTTGGCGCTTTAGGCACTCAACCGATTTGGGTTTTAGGTAACATACACAAGGTTGCACGCACACCTCGGCTTGGGCTGTTACCTGGAAAAAGTCGCGTCTGACCTAGCTAACTATTCTAAGCTATTCATTCATATATATATTTGTGAACCATACAATCGAAATTGCATGATTCACAAATGAATACGTGTATATCGGAATGAAACGAACTAAACTATTCGATTCAGTTCGATGAGGGAAAAAAACAAAACCCTCCCACATGTATGTGTGTTAAAAATCATAGCGTGATAAAAAATCTATCGCTAAGAATTTGTAGGTGTGGTTAGCTACATTTAAGAGACAGTCCGTTAGGTATAGCGTGTTGACGTCTTAGGTTTATTGCGACTAAGATGAGATGTTTGTAATACAGGTCTGTATGTGGTATGTGGTACGGTGAATGCTCACTTGCAGGTTCTCTGACAACCTGTTTCCCTCGAACTCTGTATCGTCTTTGATTTATGTCGAAGTTACTAACCGCTGTTAGTGTACGTCTAGAGTGGACGCTATAATCGAGCGTCGAGCGTAGCGTCGCGTCCGGCTTTCGTTTCAACCGTATGTATTAATACGTGAGCGTCCAGAGTGGCGCGCGAGCGTCGCTCTTGGACGCTGGACGCCCCGCTGGACGCCCCGCTGGACGCCCCGCTGGACGCCCCGCTGGACGCCCCGCTGGATGCACCGCCGAACGCAGATGCACTCAGGCCGTACACTTAGTCTGACGGGCTTCCATAACTTCACTGGGTTGTTAGAGCGAGCACCGCTCAGCCGAATGGCAACAAGCTAAAGGATATCAGAATTGCCGAACCTCGGCTTATGCCTTGAGTTACCTTGAGTAAAACACGAATCAAACTAAGCTCACTATAAATGCATACTTTAGTGAGATACCTATGCGTTGCTCAAAGTTTGGCAATTTTAACTAAGGCTAACTAACCAAAAAATGGGAAAAAGGGTTCCTTACAGAATCTGTATACGTACCGTTAACTGGGTACGTGTATGGAATGCAGTGGAGTGTATGCAGGGTGCTAGTGAAAGAGTTGTCATTGTAGCACACTTAAAGGCTTTCGTCCACAATATCGAACTTGAATGAAGTTCATCTGAAGATGCTGCTAAGGGAGGCCACGGCGAGAGTGTGGGAGCGAAGGAGACCGCCCTCTACTCGCAACGTACCTCAGCGGCGCGATCGGTGATTCTTTCTTCTATGAGTCCATTTGCAATTGTCATTTAATATCGGGCGACATTCAAGTGAAAAAGTAAATTTCATAAAGTATACATATATTTATCAAAAAAAAATAGCGAAAGTTCAGTAAATTATTATAAAAGAATTAGAATACACGCAATTAGTATTTTGTCTATGAAATTCCTCAAGGCTTCTCGTAATTATCTGGTACGGTTAATTACCGCCAGACGTTTGACACAGCTGCCACGACCGGGGAGGTGATTGATTAGGGGCCTTTAATATTGAAAAATATCGGCTTACATTCTGTTTAATTAAAACGATCTCATTTTATAATAATTCGCTTCTATATTATGTACATTCAACGAAAACATATTTAGGGTTGGCAGTAATTGTTTTTATAATTTGTAATATATATATATATTTTGTTATATCATATGAGGCAAACGAACAAGCTGGTCACCTGATGTTGCAACACCAGGGGATTTGCAAGTGCGTTGCCAGCCTTTTTTTTTGGGGGGGGTGATAAGAGGAGGGGAGGGGAAGTAGTCCTCCGGCGCTCTCACTGGCCGAACGAAACGCAACAATGCAAACACTGTTACTTTCCGTTGGTTTCGGGTGGTGGTTCCCC
Source organism: Antheraea pernyi (assembly GCA_015888305.1). Lineage (NCBI taxonomy): Eukaryota > Metazoa > Arthropoda > Insecta > Lepidoptera > Saturniidae > Antheraea > Antheraea pernyi. The sequence goes on along the minus strand of MU159130.1, from coordinate 140,989 downwards.
GGGCAAGCCATTCGTGATGAAACCAGTAATAGCTTCAGTATGGCTCTACCACCTCAGAGTAATATTAACTACTTTCTCACATTATTCTTGGCCGGAGTCTGGGCTATATTATATAATATACAGTTGTATTTTAAATCCATTTTAAGCAATTATTGCATATTTTACAAACAATCCAGTGACGATCCATACTTCATTAATTTTTACATATTATTAAAAAATAATCGGTTATTTGTGACGCTATTTTGAACAAAACAGTATTAATCCGAATACAATAAAATAATTTAGTCACTGTGGGCATTTGATCCATATTAAAATTACCCTTACAGTATATAAAATATTGTGCAAAAAAAATATTGTATGAAAATTCATATGCTTTTTTGACTTTGATAAACTGTTAATTTCAAAGTGCCCAAAAATCGAATTAAATCTTTTAGAAACTTACGTCGCCCTATAGTACATTACACCCATGCAAAGCCTGCGCGTATCGCATGTATGTATAATTGCTTACTGAATTTTAAAATACTAGATACTCGCAACTTAAAATTCGGTGTTAATTATCAATCCATGTTTCCCAGAATAATCAGTGTAGCAATACAACGTAGCAGTGTTGCCAGCAGTTTAGGCAACTGCCTACCTATTCCCAAGAAAATTGAATATTTTCGATATTAAATATCTTATAATCTCTTACAAATTCAATAATTGGCCCTTGCAAGAAAACACGTATTTTATTAACAATTATTTTAGTCGATACGGCTTAAGTCGAGTTCAAATCGTTTTGACGAAATAAGATTACTATGAAATATGGATTTTCGTTATACCAAGAATATTGAATTTTGCTACTTTACAGTATGATTTAAGTAGCCACGTTATATATATTTAGTATAGTACTTTTTAAACATTTCTTTTCGGCACCGAAGCAAAATTTTGTTGGAAATATTTAAAAAAAAGTTATCTGAAACTTTGATTTTTTTTTTGTAATTTTTATAACTCGTCGGCACTTTATGCTGCCATATCGTTCGAACTTACGAATTACTCTGGATAGAGCACACTACAACAGTGCCTATTGTGACTTAACTGTAACTCACACACCCGTGAGGCGGTATAAATCACTAACGTCAAATTTTGTAGAAATTTCATGTTATTTTATTAATGGCTGAACCTTAAGGTAAAATGTTAATGAGTCATTTGTAATTTCAAGATAAGTTAAATTTGGCCGTTCCTAAAATTTTACGTTATTGTCCGAGACCTTCAAATTTTGTTAATGTAAAATAGAAGATCATAAAAAAGCCACAAAGCATAACGCCACCATAGTGCAATTATAATACTGCAGTACTCTATTTGTTTCGCAAGCCTAACCTAACCGATTTAGTTTTCTCAACTTTCCCGTCTCGGCTCAGTTAGGTTAGGTTAGACTTGCGATGTTTGATGACTGCAAATGATTAAGAGACCGGGTGGTACTCCGTCGCTTCCTACTGTGAGACAGTAATGCAGTAATGTGAGACAGTAAGGAGGCGGCGGAGAGAGAGAAGGAACAGACCACTCTGCTTCCCTCCCGCAGTCGAAGAACCACAGGACCCGTAGTGAGAACCTGCTGCAGGCGATGGATACGGGCATGTTTGTCACCCAGGCAACAGTAACAAAATCCCACGTGGTTAAAGCGCATTAGTGTTCATTGCTCTTCCCATCAGTTCGTCAGAGATGGCCAAGGTCTTCTCTCTTCAGACTACGAGTCGGGGCCTTGATAGTGCAAGAAGAACACCGTGGGCGTTTAGTCAGTAGAAATCTGGCATTCTCTCCAGTGCTGCCCGGCTAGGTGCAGATTTCCAAGAGGACGCCTCCGTGAAAAAATGGTTAGACTTAGGAAACAAAGAGAGCACGAGCCGACCGCGGCACCGGTCGTGCGCACTGCGGTGGCGTTAATACGCAAGTACCATTTTTTATGATCTTCAATTTTAAGTAAGTACCAAAAAAAAAACCGTATGAACGGCAGAATTTGAACTGCGTTTTCGGTGTATAAAAGTTGGAATGTTAAAAAAATGAAACATTTAAAATAAACGATTAAAATTAAATTTGGCTCATTTTGAAATATAGCGACTCATTTCTTGAGATATGACATAGTAAAATACAAAGCAAAAAGAACTTTCTCCAGGGTAACGACACTTTGATGAGAAGATGAACCAACTTACAAGATTATTTTGTAGGTGGTAGAGCCACGCTAGGCCGGCAACGCACTTGTGACTCCCCTGGTGTTGTTAGTATAATAAAATAAAAAATAGTAAAATAAAAAAACTTTGATGATAATGAGTGCCTTAAGTGCTCACCTTAGTAGTCCGGTGAAGCTGTAAATACCTTGCCAGGTCAATAGCGTAGTCAGTTTGAGAGAAAAAAACCGCTCAACACGTCTAAAGAAATTTCAAATATTGATAACATAAGCCTTGTGAATATCTACTACACATAATAAATATATAAGTAAAGAAAATCTGTTAGGAAATTATGTACTAACTTTTTTGTCTCCCACTTATATCATGTTGGGGATAATAGTGTCGGTACGATGATAAAACGCTTTTGATCATTCTCCTATTGATAAAATATGCCTTCTTTAGATCAAATGGTTGTCCAAAACCTTCAAGCCACGAAATTTAAGTTTTTTTTTTGGGAAACAAATCCTGTAGTACAATATTGCTCTCATTGTTTCTTGCAATCATTTCAATGACATTACAAGATGGTGGCCGTCTTGTTAGAATTTTCCAGGATTTTTTTTGTGGCAATTCAAAATCCATGCTCCATGATATTATTTCCCATCCACTTTCTTTCAATAACTGAACTATATTACGTGAAACACCACCAATACAACAAAATATTGGGCTAAATAACACAAGATTATGAAGCGTTAAATATTACAGAAGACGGACTTTGAATGAAATAATTGTAGAAAACTTGTAATGGAATCGCTTAATGTATTTACAATTAGACGAGCGACATAGAACGATAGCATAAAATAGAATGTGAACAAAAAGTCGTCATTTGTTTTACGTTCGAATTATGAACTTAATGTTGCAGCATTCGTACCTCCTTTATGTGAAAAGAGTATTGTTAACATGAATATAATATATAATCCATTACATGACGTTCAAAGATCTCACCAAAATTTTATAATTGAAGGTCTAAGTATATCAAGTGTAAGTATTAAGTGTATTAACAAAATACAAAACAGTAGACAGACATTGAATAAAAATATTATTGGCGCCAACTCACTTTCACGTTCCAATTTCAAATATTTCTAAGACGTTTCTTCTTATTCTGTGGCCTTTAACCACGAAGATGTAATAAAAATTTGAAATTAGAACATAATGACGTCGACCTTACTGCGTAATGGGTATGCGTTTAAAAAAATAATATGAGCATAGTTCAGAATAAGGTGCAGTATGAGTCTAAGGTTTTATTTGAAATTATGGTATATATATTTGGTTTATTAAATTCGATTCCTTGCTAGGAATATTGATTTATCAAAAATCGAAAAATATAGTTTTATCAGGGACTCCATCAAGTACTTTTCGCCATTTTCACTGATATTATAATTACGAATGTGCGTTTGCTTGTTACAAATTCACGGTTTAATTACTCTATCGATTACCATACAACTTTACATACTCGTTGTCAGGAACAGTGAAAAGGACATAAGGCTACCCTTCATCCACAAAAAAGTATTATTTTCTAAAGATAATTATCTAGATGTCATACCTTCATTAAGGTAAGCTAAGCCGCGAGACTATTGCTTATTGAAGTGAAAACTTCTTTAGCTTTGGTGAGCGTTTTTGGTAGAGGAAAATTTATGAGTTCGCGTCACCGATGACCTCGATATGCTCGTGACGTTGCGTCAGACTAGCGACGTGTAGTTATAGCGGCCTGTGTTCATGTAATATCGATATTTTGTATTGAGATTGTGCTTCCTTCGGGAAGAGGCCTATGGCCCTGCAGTGGGTCTCTTACAGGTATATGATGATGATGATGATGATTGTGCAGCTTCTCATGTTTGATTAATTAATAAACTAAATAAAAAAGTATATAATCATAGGTGGGAGTACCAAATGATTTTTTTTAATAGTGTAGTAAGTGATCACCGCCATCCATAGACACTAGCAACACCAAGAGAGTCGCAAGGGCGTTGCCAGCCTATGTTTGGGAGATAGGGGGAGCGAAGGATGAAGTATGGGGGAGGGAGGTGTGCCTTCGGTGATGTAGATGTGAAATCTAGACTAATGTTGAAAATTTCATTTTACAAATTATGAAATTAAAATAATTCTGGTTATAAATGATTTACAAATATAACAAATAAACACAGTAATAATTCCATTGTTTTTAGTTTACAGTTTCCCTGTTATAGCCTCGAGTTTTTTTATTTTGAATTCGTCCATTAACACCCGCTTGAAAAATACACTTACATACTTATAGACAAAAGAGAGAAAATTCTTAACGGTCCCTTAAAGATTACACTGAAATTCTTTTTTTCTTCAAGTGCCCACTTGTTGTGAACAATCAGTTCATTGTTTAAAATTTGTATAAAACCGATTGAAGTACAACATTATCGCCCCTTATAAAAGCTGCGATAATAAAGTAGACAATAAAAGAGGCTCAGACAGCTGCGTATCGTATAAAAAGAATTGTTGATCCGACGTAAAGTCTGTTAGGGCGACGCGAGACAAAACTTTGAAAATCTTTGTAATTCGGGACTACACCGAAGTTTTAATTAAGTTTCTCTTGAATTTTTTTTAATGTAAGATAAATAACCTACCTCAAGTATGCTATATTATTAAACACTAGCTACAGCCCGCGACTGCGTCCGCGTGGAATAGTAACTTTGGGCCAACGCTAAAAAACCCCGATTTTGAAGCATTTTTAAGAAGTATCTAGCACTGAAAATTTTTTTTTTTTGCAAATCGGACCATTACTTTCTGAGACTAGCGCATTTAAGCAAACAAACGCTCCAGCCTTATAATAGTAGTATATATTATATCTAATGTTAATGGTCGGTGAGGGCTATCACAACTTGCGAACGAATAAGTATTATGTAACAACAAGTGTGCTTGAAAGGGAGAACGTTTCATATTGGGGGTTTAAGGGGTGTCGAATAACATCTAAGATTTGAGACACCCAAGCCAACCTCACCTGCACGTGGTGCACCCTGCTGAATAACGAACGAGGCAATGGCGAAAGCGGGGTGGTAGAGTTTTACAGTTTGACTGGGTCGCAACCACCATGTATATGGCAAAAAAGCCCGTCATAGTGATTCGCTTTTGCGGGTCGCGTTTCGGGATCAGCCTGTGCATATCCAGCTTTTCGCAGGCCGGCATGATCGCGGCGACCGGCGATGGATAAAATGTCACTCGGTGGTCGCCATTGTTTTTGGATTGTACTGTGCTTACCATCAGGCACAGTGCAGTCATTTTGTCGTTCTACTAAAAAAAAAAATGTTTTATACTCGAAGGCACGATATTAGCGATAAATATACATTTTTGTCGAGTTCCTCTTACTAATTGCCGCACGCAGTTAAAAGTGTCGCATTGCCCGAATAATAATGTGTATTATATGGTAGATATATTTCAATATTCACAATATACATTTAAAAGTGATATAATAACATTACATCGCGGAATTATGAAATAATATAACAAGGATAAAGAACGCACAGGAGTCACAAACTTTTTTTTTTTTTTTTTTTTTTTTTTTTTCGAACTGAAGCTATTGACCTGGCAAGGGCTTTACAGCTTCACCGGACTACTAAGGCGAGCGCTTAAGGCACTCAGCCGATTTTTGTTTTGGCAACCAGCTCAAGGGTGCACGGCACACCTCGGCTTGGCTGTTGCCTGTTCATGCAATTCGCGACCTAACAAAGCTAACCTAAGTTAAAGCTAAGCTATTCATACATATAAGAATTGTTGAAACATATATGTGTACCAAGCATACATATCTCAACAACTCCTATATGTATTTTGTATCGGAAAAGATTCTAAACTATTACAGTTCGATACGGGAAAAAAAAGAAAAACCCATCCACTTTATGTGTAAGCGTGTAGGCGTGCACGTGTGTGGAGGTGATGTGTGTAGTGTTGTAGCAGTGATGTACGGGTGTGTCACTGTATCGCGCGAGCAGCGTACTCAAGGGCTCCCTGCCGAGGGAACGAACCTAGGCTTGAGCCGCTGCCGAGGGGGGCCTACTCTGGTGTGCGGGAGCGAAATTTACCCCCAGACCACGGCGGCGTGATCTGTGGTTACGCGGGCGTGGGCGTGAACACGCTCTGTTTTGAGAGACAGGCTGGTACTGATCGTTCGCTGACGTTATTTTATCGGGAGGATCGGTGAAAATGTGACGCGGTCGTCTTTTATAACGCGGTACGTCCGGTACGGTTTCGTAATTTGCGGCGGATACCACTAACGGGCTAGGATGATTCGCGGCTTTATCAAAGTATCTGGTGGTGAGTGATTTTACATACGCCCAGATAGAAGGCATCTCCAGGTCCCTATGGAGATCCTTGTTCCGAACGTATCGCGGAGCCCCGGTGGCTGTGCGTAGAAATCGGTTCTGTATACACTGTAATGACTCGAAATTGGCTTTAGGCATATGTGCAAAAACGGGTGCACTGTACGTTAAAATCGGACGAACACAAGTTTTATATAATGTAAGTTTGTGTCTTAAGGACATAGTGCTTTTATGACTAACTAGTGGGTGTAACCGACCCAAGACCATAGCGGCCTTATTCCTGACTCTTTTTGTGTGTTGGTTAAACGTGAGGCGTCTATCCAACGTGACTCCGAGGTATTTAACCTGATCGGCCCAGGGAATCACCGACCCATATAATTTGATCGGAGGGATCTTACGTTCGTATTTGTCTGAAATCGGGTCGAAAATTATCGCGGCGCTTTTATCTGGATTTACTGCTATACGCCATCGAAGAAACCAGTCACCGAGTGTGCTAACGGCTTCTTCGACGCGTGTCCTAAGTCTTGGCGGAAACCAATCGGAAGCGTATATGACTGTATCGTCAGCATAACAACCCACCTCCACTCCCGGGAGTTGAGGTAGGTCACTGACGAACAGGTTGAAGAGAGTGGGTGCCAGAATGGACCCTTGGGGCACACCTGAGCGTATCGGGTGGGACGGAGACAGAACTCCTTCCACTCTGTAGCGGAAGGACCTATCGGTAAGAAAGTCGCGTATGATATGAACTAACCTATCAGAAATACGGAAGAGAATTAATTTGTGGACGAGCCCGGAGTGCCAGACCTTGTCGAAGGCCTTGGCGACATCGAAAAAGACTGCTATCGAGCGTTTCGGATTAGGATTAACCGGGTACGGATTAGGATCCGGATCCTCATTAAATTTCGAAAAAATGTACTCCGTGAGGCGGTGTACCTGATTCGTGCAAGAGTGTTCGGCACGAAATCCGAACTGCTCAGGTGGCAACAGATCTAACTGTGATATAGCTGTCTGGAGACGGTTCAGAAGGAGCCGCTCGTACAGTTTGCCTAACGTATCTAATAGACTGATAGGGCGATAGCTATCTGGAAGAGTAGCTTTTTTGCCGGGCTTGTGAATACCTATCACTACGGCCTTCTTCCAGGCGGCTGGAAAATGACCCTGGGACATGGCCGCATTGAAGATGCAGACCAATAGAGCTATGATACGATCAGGAAGGAGCTTGAGAACCTCGTTCCTGATCCCATCGGGACCTGGGGACTTTCTGAGCTTTAAACGCTTGATGGCTTCCGAGACTTCATCAAAAGTGACGGGGGTTAAGGTATCCGCCGGTGGAGACGCGAGTGCGCGTTCTACCGATGACTCGATCGATTCAATATGAGCGGTGTCAGTATTGGTTGTGTTCGGTGAACACTGCTTTTCCAAACTCGCGGCAAGTGACTCCGCCTTGTCTAAGCTATCGAACGCGGGAGGCAACCCGGGGCCTCTATCGAGCGCGGGCATAGGTGTTGTCACGTCTGACTTCATAGTTCTAACTAACTGCCAGTACGCCAGGTGGGACGGCTGGATACTCTCCATCAGTCGGTTCCACCTGTCGTCCCGGATTTCTACAATACGAGCCTTAACTTTTTTCCGGAGTATTCGTAATCGATCGCGATTGTCTCTGGACGGGTAAGTGTCGTGAGCTCGAGTCGCGGCGTTCTTTTCCCTGATCAACGCCTTCACGTCATCCGGGAGTATAAAGCGGCGATCGTTCGCCGCTTGCACCTCTCTCGAGGTCTCCCTGATGGCGGTCTGAAGGTAGTTGACCAGGGAATCGATGGCCAAATCCGCGTCAGCTTTGGACACCAACACGTCCGGAATTTTATCTAAAATGCTTGGCGAGGAAGTATCTTTGAGATACTTCAAAAGTTCCGCGTAATCCGCCACCCTCACCGACGAAGGGGTGGTATCGTCTGGGCTACCTAAATGCATTATAACCGGGCGATGGTCCGAGGCACGGGCTCGATCCGCCGGATTCAGCGGCGAATCCGGTGAATCCACGGACGACTCTGAGTCGGACTCGAGAACCGCGAACGAATTTTTTAACGCTAATTTGGCCGCGTTTTTTCCCCTCGTGTATATAGCCACGAAGGCTTCGAATGACGCATTTAAATTTACATTTGGTCCCTGATCTTCCAAGTACCTAGTGTACTGCATTAAAAGTTCGACGTCGGCCATCCCGAGGCCGGAGGGTGCGGGGGGGTCGCGAAACAACCTCCCTGCCTGAGGGGCAGGGGGGCACGCCTTAACGGTTTTTACGGGACTATCCCGAGTCCGGACCAAAAGAGCTGTGGGCGAAGTGCAATGCCTCACAGTCGCGCCTAACTTGCCTAGGGGGAGTCCCTAACAAGCCTGAGGCCGAGAACGCAGACCGGTAAACCGGGCTACGCCCAAACAGACACTCAGGGATGGAATGGGAGGATCAGGAGGGTGGGAGGGAGACACCTGGACTTGACTAGGCGATCACCGCCAAGGCCAAGCTACCCAGGCCCGTCTACCTTGCCGTAGGCCGCGGGGCCTCCGGCGAGCGGGCAGGACGCTCCACACGCTTCGTTGAGCACCGGGAGGTATCCACGTGCGGCCAAAAGATTGGACTTCTTACGACGCCCGGGTCGCCCCGAAAAGGGCGGTGCGCTACGCTCTAAAAAGAGCGCCTCACGATTTTCACTACTGCCCTGTCACTAACAGGACGTGATCGGGCTCGCGACTGCACTTTCGCAACGAAAAAACCGCGAAGCGACGCGTGAAAAGATGACGCAACACACGAACACTCGCGAAAACACTAAAATCGGAACACGAAAAAGCCGTTATAGGAGCGGTGCGGAACGCGACCGTCTCGAACGAGAGCCCAATCGAACTATCTTTCTTTTTCGAGTCACAAACACACATACATACATACTTATACTAAACGCCATATTTTTCTTTTGTCTAGTAGTCCGGTGAAGCTGTAAAGACCTTGGTTGGTCAATAGCGTAGTCAGTTCGAAAAAAAAAAAAAAATTACGTAATAGTTACACCAGCCTATAAGCCTATAAGAGACCCAATGCAGGGTCATAGACCTCTACCCGAAAGTAGATATACCTATCTTGATTAGGCCCCCCTCGGCAGCGGCTCAAGCCTAGGTCCGATCCCTCGGAGTGGAGCCCTTGAGTACGCTGCTCGCGCGATACAGTGAACTCACCAACCAATACATCACTGCAACAACACTACACATATCACCTCCACACACGTGCACGCTCACACGCTTACACATAAAAAGTGGATGGGTTTTTTCTTTTTGTTTTTACCCGTATCGAACTGAAATAGTTCAAAAAACTTTCCGACACAAAAATACACATAAGAGTTATTGAGACACGCATGCCTGGTACACATGCATGTATCAATAACTCATATCTGTATGAATAGTTTAGCTTAACTTAGGTTAGCTAAGACAGATCGCGAATTGCATGCAACAGGTAACGGCCAAGCCGAGGTGTGCCGTGCACCCTTGAGCTAGTTACCAGAATAAAATCGGCTGAGTGCCTTAAGCGCTCGCCTTAGTAGTCCGGTGAAGCTGTAGAGGCCTCCAAAAAGGCCAATAGCGTAGTCAGTTCGAAAAAAAAAAAAAAAAAAAAAAATGGCCCTCCGGCGCTCCCACTGACCGAACGAAACGCAACAATGCAAGCACTGTTACTT
>MU159130.1:109174-130696 GCA_015888305.1 Antheraea pernyi | reverse complement strand
TGGCCCCCTGGGCTCCCAGATCCCAACCGCAGGCTCCCAGGCCTCAAACACAGCCTCCCAAGGCTCACACACCACACACACAGCCTCCGCAGGCGAGACACAATACACAACCCGACCTCTTCTCACCGACCGTCATCAAAGGGTTTGCACAAATCATGGGATTATTCGAAGAACACGATATAGAGGAGATATTCGCGTTCGCCTCTGTAATCGAGTCTAACGCAGAAACGGGTGCGTTCAACGCGATCTTACGCTTCCCAAACATCGCGAAAACGCTTAATCGCATCGCGCGCTCGAATAACACGAACACTCGCACTAAATAATCATGTCTACGGCCATGAATAGAATTAAACCGCGCGGCCTATCTCTTTCATTTTTTAATGCTAGGAATCTATATACACAGCGCGATCTAGTAGCTGCCTTTTTACGCGACAGGCAAATAGATATCTTCCTCGTACAGGAAACGTTATTAAAACCGAAAATGCGCAACCCCGCGATCGCGAACTATAAGATAGTTAGGAACGACCGTGCCACCCGCGGGGGTGGCACGTTGATCTATTATAGGCGCTCACTCTACTGCGTGCCGTTAGATCCACCCGCTCTATCCAATATGGAAGTGTCAGTGTGTAGACTAGGGATGACCGGTCATCCATCCGTCACAATAGTATCCGCGTATCTCTCGCCGAATAAAGTCCTATTAAAAACCGACCTAGAAGCACTATTCGAACTAGGAGACTCCGTCATTATAGCGGGGGACCTCAACAGCGGACACGTCATCTGGAACAGTTCGACTACTTCCCGAAACGGGAGGATACTCGATAGACTAGGTGACGATCTAGCTTTTGACGTCATAGCCCCTTCGGAACCCACTCACTTTCAGGACAACTGTCGCCCGACAGTGTTAGATGTAGCTCTCTTTAAAAACGTCTCGCTTCGGTTACGACTCATACAAGTCGTACACGAACTTGACTCAGATCACCGCCCCGTAGTATTACTATTAGGTTCGAGCTCGGACACCACCCCGCCGTCGGTCAGGGTGGCCGACTACGCGAAATTACAACGCTACTTTAAAGACAACCCGACGTCAGTAGGTTTAGACAGAATCCCGGACGTGTTAGTGTCGAAAGCTGACGCGGATTCGGCCATCGATTCCCTGGTCGACTATCTCCAGACCGCCGTCAGGGAGACCTCGAAAGAGGTACAAGCGGCGAACGATCGCCGCTTCATACTCCCGGACGACGCGAGAGCGTTGATCACGGAAAAGAACGCCGCGACTCGAGCCCACGACACCTACCCGTCCGTAGAGAATCGCGTTCGTTTAAAGACTTTACGTAAGCAAGTTAGGACTCGTATCGCCGAGATCCGGGCCGACAGGTGGGACAGGGTGCTCGAGGACATCGAGCCGTCCCACCTGGCGTACTGGAAACTCGTACAGAAATTCAAATCAGACATAGTCATTCCGATGCCCCCTCTCGATAGAGGCCCCGGGTTGCCTCCCGCGTTCGATAGTATAGACAAGGCGGAGTGTCTCGCCGCGAGCTTAGAGAAACAATGTTCACCTAACACAGCAAACACTGACCCTTCGCATATTGAATCGATCGAGTCCTCGGTAGAGCGCGCGCTCGCGTCACCGCCGGCGGATACCCTAACCCCTATCACGTTTGTCGAAGTATCGGACGCCATCAAGCGCTTAAAACTTAGAAAGTCCCCAGGTCCCGATGGGATCAGGAACGAGGTACTGAAACTCCTTCCTGACCACATCATAGCTCTACTGGTCTGCATCTTCAATGCGGCCATGTCCCAGGGTCATTTTCCAGCCGCCTGGAAGAAGGCCGTAGTGATAGGGATTCACAAGCCCGGCAAAAAAGCTTCGCTTCCCGACAGCTATCGCCCTATTAGCTTACTAGACACGATAGGCAAACTATACGAGCGGCTCCTTCTGAACCGTCTCCAGACCGCTATATCAGAACTGAATCTGTTACCACCCGAGCAGTTCGGCTTTCGCGCCGCTCACTCTTGTACGCATCAAGTACACCGCCTCACGGAGTACATCCACGCCGGATGGAATAGCGATCCCGATCGTAACCCGGATCCGGTAAAACCTAAACCGAAACGCACAATGGCAGTCTTCTTCGACGTCGCCAAGGCCTTCGATAAGGTCTGGCACGCAGGGCTCATACACAAGTTAATTAGTTTTCGCATCCCCGATAGATTAGTATTCTTAATCCGCGAATATTTATCAGATAGGACTTTCCACTATAGAGTGGAAGGTGAGCTGTCCTCAGCCCACCCCGTACGTTCAGGTGTACCCCAAGGGTCCATTCTGGCACCCTCCCTCTTCAATCTGTTCGTCAGCGACCTACCTCGGCTCCCGGGGGTAGAGGTAGGTTGTTATGCTGACGATACAGTAATCTTCGCTTCCGATTGGTTTCCGATACAACTTAGGAAACGCATAGAAGAAGCCGTCAGCACACTCGGTCGCTGGTTTCTTCTATGGCGTATAGAAGTAAATCCCGACAAAAGCGCCGCGATATTTTTCGACCCTAAATGCCGCAATTACGAGCGCAAACTCGAACCGATTAGATTATACGGAGTCGGGATTCCGTGGACCAAACAGATTAAATACTTAGGAGTTACACTAGATAGACACCTCTCCTTCAGAGCTCACACTAAGATAGTTCGAAACAAGGCCGCTATGGTCATGACTCGCCTACATCCGTTAGTTTGCCACAAGAGCAAGATGTCCCTCAGACACAAGCTCACGTTGTATAAAACTTGCATCCGACCCGTTCTGACATATAGCTGTCCCGTTTTCGCACATATGTCACCGTATAGCTTCAATAGAATTCAAATAATACAGAACCGCTTTTTACGTAAGGCGACCGGCGCCCCGTGGTACGCCCGGAACGAGGATCTCCACAGGGACCTGGAGATGCCCTCGATCTGGACGTATGTAAAATCACTCACTACTAGCTACTTTGAAAAAGCCGCGAATCATCCCAGTCCGTTAGTGGTATCCGCCACGGATTACGAAACCGTACCGAACGCCGCGCGATACAAAAGACGTCCGCGAAACATTTTCACCGATCCTCCCGACAAAATAACGGCAGCGAACGATCAGTACCAGCCTGTCTCTCAAAACAGAGCGTGTTCACGCCCACGCCCGCGTAACCACAGATCACGCCGCCGTGGTCTGGGGGTAAACTTCGCTCCCGCACACTTGATTAGGCCCCCCTCGGCAGCGGCTCAAGCCTAGGTCCGATCCCTCGGAGTGGAGCCCTTGAGTACGCTGCCCGCGCGATACAGTGACTCACCAATACATCACTGCAACAACACTACACATATCACCTCCACACACGTGCACGCTCACACGCTTACACATAAAAAGTGGGTGGGTTTTTTCTTTTTGTTTTTACCCGTATCGAACTGAAATAGTTCAGAAAATTTTCCGACACAAAATACACATAAGAGTTATTGAGACACGCATGCCTGGTACACATGCATGTTTCAATAACTCATATCTGTATGAATAGTTTAGCTTAACTTAGGTTAGCTAAGATAGATCGCGAATTGCATGCAACAGGTAACGGCCAAGCCGAGGTGTGCCGTGCACCCTTGAGCTAGTTACCAGAATAAAATCGGCTGAGTGCCTTAAGCGCTCGCCTTAGTAGTCCGGTGAAGCTGTAGAGGCCTCCAAAAAGGCCAATAGCGTAGTCAGTTCGAGAAACAAAAAAAAACTGATCTGGACGCACTCCTCTGTGGAAGTTATTGTAAGGCGAAGCTCTGGCCAAATGAATAGCGACAGTATCTACTTAGTGTTTATTGGCAATCCTGACTGTATCGACCCTATACGTGATTAGTGTAACACAGGAGAGAGTGGAAAAAGAAAACATGTTGTGCCGACCCTACTTAAGTGGGATAAGGGTAATGATGATGATAAGGATGACCTGTAGTATTTTTTTTTACAAAAGTCTAATAAGTACAGACACTTTAGATTGTGCATTATATGTGCAGATTATGTATTATTTCCTGCAATTGAGGAATCAAGTTTTTTTTTTTATGTCATTGGTTACAAACGAACATGAGGGGCACCTGATGTTAAGTGATCACCACCATCCATGGACACTAACAACACCAGAGGAGTTGCAAGTGCGTTGCCACCCTTTGGGGGGAAGGGTTAGGGGTGGGAGAGGAGAGAGGAGAGGGGAGGGGAGGGGAGGTGGGCCTCCGGCGCTCTCACTGACCGAACGAATCGCAACAATGCAAGCACTGTTACTTCACGTGAGTTTTCTATGAGAGGGTGGTACTACCCCGGACGAGCCGACCCATTCATACTGAAACCAGTAATGGTTTCAGCGTGGCTCTACCACCATTAAATTAATGTTAATGTTTTGGCTTCAGTTGTTACATACTATAAGTTATTATATAAATACACTGTACGCTGTTGGATTTCCAAATAAATAACTAAATAGTTTACACTAGCGGGCCTGGCAGACGTTGTCCCACCCTGATTATAAAGAAATCCTTGACAAATTGTATACCACAATCTTCCTCATGAATCACTTAAGTTACTGGTAAAAACCGCACCAAAATCCGTTCAGTACTTTTTTCAGTTTATCGCGAACAGACAGCAAGACTGACAGACTCGGTAAGGGATTTTGTTTTGTACTATATAATGATTATGGTTGATACAAAATACTTTTTATATCAAAATCACTATCTAGTAATTCCTGCTTTTGCTGTCGCTCACGTGTTAATAAATACGTACTGTGTGATTTTAACTAAAATAGATTCCAGAAAGTTCTTGAAAAAGATTGTATCTTCAAAGCGAAATATGTCCTCGAATTCGGTGAGTACTTTACTTTCACCCGTTTGAGTATTCTGTCAACATAATTACATGGTAAGGGTTGTTTGAATTGGGCGCTGGGGTAAATTGGCGGTGACGTATGTAACGTTGTATATACATATATAAATAGGAATCTATATTTATTATAAAGATTAATAAATACAAATAGAATTTTTTTTTTATTGTAGCACCGCAAAGTGACTGTAACTGTAAAAATAACGGCGACCACCGAGAGACACACTATACATCGCCGGTCGCCGCTGTCATGCCGGCCTGCGAAAAGCTGGATATGCACAGGCTGATCCCGAAACGCGACCCGATAATAGAATATAATTGGAGCGTCTGTTTGTAATGTCTAAATAATACCTTTATACTAAATGTATATACATGTGTATATGAGATTCCTAACAAAAAACATATGTGTAGAATTTAATAGGCACGTAAGAAAAGAAAAGGCTTTAAAATTAAATTGTTATGCATATATACCAGTTGTTAGGTTAGTCGCTTACAGTAATCTAGGAGATGATAGTTCATGATCACTTTTAACATATAAAATAATAATATCAAAACAAATCCTAATAAACAACAAAGAGAATCTAAGTTAAAGTTTGTTCTAAGACTTACAAAGGTATAAATATAAACGTAATAAACCTAGGTGCAATAATCGGAGCTGAAAACTGTAAAAGGCGACCTGGAGTTAATAACCTTCGATAATGAAACGGACAATAAAACCTTTCCCGTGAATTTTAAGTGAAAGTGTAGTCACCCGACGGTCATTGACACTGTGTTTAAACACGTAGGAGATTGCGTATAATTATTGTATTTTTATAGATAATTAGGTCAAATTAAGCACCTTTTTTATAATTGGTTTAGAACGACAATCGAGTGCAGAGTATCCTCCACAAATATTGCCACGGTCTAAACTTTCAGCCTGTATATTTTTTATATATATATGCATAATCAAATACAATACCAAAAAAGTAGAATAAATTATATATCAAATAATAATGCAATAATAATAATTTATAATGCAAACAAATTAAATGAATACATACCGATAATTAACCTCAAACCTATAAACCCATTTAAAAAGTAAATCATATTAAAAGACCCTTTTATTATGAATGCTCATAGTAAATCATTATTCATAACCATATATAATTTAAAATCACACACAAATACAGATTGTATTAATATATTCTTCTCCACTGATATAAAACACGTGATTCATATATATTTGAATAAGTACCGTGAATATAGTAAGTAACCTAGTAACCTCAGAAGGGCTGTCTGCCTGTTTGCTACCGTTTGTTATAATAAAAGTGCTTATAACGAGACCCAGTATCATCACTATATCTTACAAATAAAAAAAGTATTTATATAGTCTGAAACAACCTTTACCGGCCTGAGTAAGACATTAAAGCGTTCGTATATGTTTTCATCGAGATATTTACGTTTTAACACAAAAAACACAATCAAATCACTAAAGTCTTAGAACAATGTCGTTACTATGAAATAGAAACCATTATATGCATTTTTAATGGCTCCTATATTTTATAGCTCGTCAAAAGAGATCGTAAACTCATTGTGATCCAATGCTTGTTCAGATATTTTGAAGAGCTAGATACTGACCACTCGCTTAATTATTTTTAAACAATGCATGATTTCAGAAAGGGACACGTCTAAGATTTCTACTATACGGGTGTATATATTAGATCTAGTGTTTGCTGTTCGTGATCCAGTCGAACTATCAATCCAAAAACTAGTGGGTTTGGATAATTCTTTTTTTTACGTTTGTAATTGTCATTTTTATGAAAGACGATCTTTGAAAAATGTAGTGTAAAAATGAAAACTGTTAAGTAGTGAGATAGGAAACAGTAGGGGGATGTTCAAAAGTATTGACAGAATTGACAGATTGAACTAGATTGAGTCAGGCGACCAGCTAGTTCTCAATAACAATTAATATTTCAAAGGCGACAAACTGAAAGAGTTTCGTTGGGGCAACCTCCACACTCACATAGGCCGCGGTACCTAACCTGAGCAGTGGAGTGTATAAATTGGCTGGAGGTGAATATATCTTTAAAATAAATGCTGAAAGTATCACTTTATAATCGGCATGCAGAATACCTGATAAGTCTTCTGCACCATCACTGCCGTTGTTAAAAAAAACACTAACTTTCTTGATAATGCACACCACTAATATCGAAACACCGATTATCATGCCGCACCTGTATAGTGAGTCCAAATGCGAGAGTGGATTATGGCGGAAGTGACTGATCATCTCTGATTTTTGGCTTATGTCAAAAAGAATTTAAACTACCGCCCAAACAATTGATGTCCGAACATTCACTGTGATGGGCTTATCATGGACATGGTGGCAGCGCGTTGCCATAAAACGTTCGAGCTGGTCTAGAGTGGTTTGATCGGTGGAATATCAATCCGACGTCCACAAGTTCGAACCCCAGCACGTACCAACGATTTTTTTTGGAATTCGCGTACATTTACCAATTTTAATTGGTACTATCGGCTGACGATGAAGGAAAAAGTGGTGAGGAAACCCGAACCTGAGAAATGTTCTTGTAGTACTACTGTATGTGCGAAAGCATAGAACTGTGGATTTCTCAGAGTTTGAAATGGCTAATACGTTGTGGGCTGGCGTGGTGATTATTCCTATACCTCCCTTCGTGAAGAGGCTTAAAACCCTGCAGTGGGTCTCTTACAGGCTGACGATGATGATAAGGGCCGATGTTATACGTAATTTGCGTAGTTTGCGATATTTTAAGATACAATTGTCACGTCCTCCCATCCGGGGAATCTCTGTTAAGACAAATTTAACAAGCTTAATTGCAAAATTTATGTGAACATTAATCCACAGCATGTTGTTAAAATATTTCACGCTTTGGGATACGAAAACCGCATCATTTGCGAGAGTCACGCGTACGTTCAAACTCGTAGGAGCGATTAAACAATTCCACAATCTAATACAAACATTCACAAAACTCCCGGTTTATTCGAGCCGCACTCTTCATGGGATTTAATTAAGGTTTTTTATTGCAGCTCCTCCGTCGGTTCAGTTTGTTTCAAATTAGATTACTTTTTCAACGAATGTAAAATTATTACGCAACCCGGTTTGGGTATTAATTTTTTGCTCGTATTTTGCAAGCTAACTCGAGTTCTTACTAGCTATGCCCGCGGCTACGTCCCCGTGGAATTAATGTAATATTATATAATACCCTGGTTATTTGCTGAGGTTAAAGTACATTTACTTATCTACTTTTCTCTCGTACTTAAGTCGCGTCGACATTAAAATTACAATAACGTTTGATAGATTGAACCGATTTTAGTGAAACTGAGACTAAATGTTACTCGAATATATGCTTTATGATTTTCTTGGTGAGGTTGTATCGTGAACGCAGTACTTTAGCAGTGATGCGTGTCCAAACAAATAGACAGACAGACAGAGATTTCTAAAAATGGTACGTATTTTATTACATATTCCTAGACACCTGCAACAAGTTTCTTCACAGAAATCTAAAAAGTACAAACACGTTATATTTACATTCTTATTATATGTATAGATTTCAAATTCCAACATACCTAAAATTGTGACTCTACGGTCAGTAAAGTGGTCTGGGCCAAAAGGCACCAGATCAAGAGGTCGACCGAAGGCCAGATGGGCAGACGAAATTGTAGCGTGCGCGGGTAGAAGTTGGCTGGACAGAGCTAATGACAGAGAGGGATGGTATTCCTTGGGGGAGGCTTTTACCCGAACGGGGTCCATGCATTAAATAATTAGATGTTAATAAATAAAGAAAATAATAATTAAAATAATTACAGAATAGAACTTATATTTAGAAAACAAATACATTTAAGTGTAACAACTGTAATTAATATTATAGGTTTATAAGTTACCAATTGTTATTGTTTAAAAATGTATTATGCATGGAATTAAATAAAGCTTTATTATTATTATTATTGAGAGGAAAGAAGGGGAGAGAGGATAGAAGGCTTGAGATGCAATTATAAAAATGGCTGTTACCTTACTATGATTTCATCTAGATACTTTCCTTGACGGATGGCTCGAATTTTTTGTATGGATTTCACTTTACGTCAATCAAAACAATGTTATAAATTCGCTAACTGCTCGCCCCGGCTTTGCATGGGTGTATTAGCAAAGAAAATGTGAACAAATCATCCCTTTTACATCATTACATAGTATAAAACAAAGTCCTCTACCGCGTCTGTCTGTCTGTCTGTTCGCGATAAACTCAAAGACTACTGAACGGATTTTCTTGCGGTTTTTACCTGTAGATAGAGTGATTCATGAGAAAGATTTTATTATATAGTATTTTGTCTACGTTTTTTTTTATTTTCAGAGCGGGACAACGTTCGCCGGGCCCTCTACTTGACCATATAATGAAGTATAATGACAACTGAACGTCGCGTCGGTCTGTCAATTCTGAAAATATTTTTTAAGATGTCCCTACCTCACTCACTCACTTTTATATGCAGACATAATATTACAATAACATATAAGGACTATTAAGGCGAGCGCTTAAGACACTCAGCCGATTTTATTTTGACAACTAGCTCAAGGGTGCACGGCACTCCTCGGCTCGGACTGTTGCCTAGGCTACGCAAAAATGCGAATTTAACTCAGTTAAGCTACATATTCATACATAATTTGAGTTAGTGTAATATATATGTATGCCATGTACACTTCAATAACTCGTATTTTTATTTTGTATCGGGCAAGTTTACTGAACTCATTCCGTGTTATTACAAAAAAGTTAAATACGTATTAAATACTTGGTTTACAAAGTTTCCTAATAAATGCACCGCGCTCGACCGAGGCAAGTTCACGTTATCCTTTTTCACAAGTCTAACGTAACGTAACCGAAGCGAGACAAAAGAGCAAGATGGCGAACATTCAGCGACCGCGGTGCATTTAATACGAGACCTTTTTAAAGCCAGGATTCAATACGTATTTAACTTTTTTGTAATAACAACGATTTAGTGCGATAAGGGAAAAAATAAAACCCTTCCACTTTCAAGGGCTCCCCGCCGAGGGCACGGACATAGACTTGAGCAGCTGCCGAGGGGGCCTAGTCTGGTATGTGGAAACGAAATTTACCCCCAGACCACGGCGGCGTGATCTGTGGTTACGCGGGCGTGGGCGTGAACTCGTTTTGTTTGGAGAACATACTTTAGGCAATTGATTTTTGTTTATATAGATAAAGGGTATCCAAATAGTGTACGAATATAATCTTCTAATATAGTAATATAAATATAATAAGAATGTAAATTTAGCGTGACTGTACTTTTCAATTTAAAAAAAATAAAAAAATGTTGCAGGTATCTAAGAATAAGTAATAGAATACATTTCAATCATTATTAGAAATGTCCTATCTGTATGTCTGTTTGTATAAACACGCTTCACTGCTTAAGTACTGGGTTCACAATAAACCCACAAAAAATCGAAAAGCATATCCTTGGGAGTAACTTAGTCTTTGTTTCATTAAAATCGGTTCGATCTATCAAAAGTTATTGTAGTTTAAATGACGACGCGGCGTAAGTACGAGAGAAAATTAGCGAAATAAATGTACTTAATACATTCAGATGATTTAATTATAGTGTTACGTTAATCACGTATAGACTCGATGCAGTTAGGAATGCCAATAAACACTTCGTAGATACTGTCACTATTTATTTGGGCAGAGCTTCGCCTTACAATACTTTGTACATAATAATGCGTAGATATCACCGACATCTTGCCTTTTAAAGGCCGGTCTATGTAAGTCAAAGCGATTACTATTTACACATAATTCCGCAAAATAATTTAAGTAACACAAAAATAATAAAGTATGAACAAATTAATGTTATTTAAGCTATAGAACAATTTTATATAATTATCCTTATTTATGTATCTCTAATGTGTTTACTAATCTCTTTCGACATGTAAGATCAGCGACATTTTGCTTTTCATGGCCGAACTATGAAGTCAAAGAATATACTATTTGTTCATAATGATCAAACTAATGATTCAATTCCATATAATGATATCAATTCTTATTCACGTCTTATTAAAATCTATATAATAATAATAATAATTCTTATTTATGTATCTATAATATAGGGGCGCTAGTGTCAATGTGTCTCTCTAATATGGTGGCCCTAGTATCAATGTGTATCTAATATGTTGGCGCTAGTGTTAATGTATATTTATAATATGGTGGCGCTAATATCAATGTTCCGGTCGTGTTGTAGTCTAGTCTCTTGAACGTGATGCAGCGGCACCGGAGGTGGGTGATAACATTAGTCACTATTTCTTTACAATAGATTTCATTCGGACAGAGTCGCGGGCACAGCTAGTATATAAATAAATTTCATAAATATTTGAAGAACGCAAATTATTTGTGTAGTTCAAACCGTTTAAATAATTCACAAATTCGTCATTGTCATATTATAACTGGCTTTGGTATTAAAGCATATTTCATTTCACTGTAACAGAAGTAAGCCAGAAACTCGTTTTGTAATTTAATGTAAGAAGTCTTAAGTCTGTCCTAAATAAACAATAATAAACCAAGGTTGAAATTAAAGTACCAATAGTCTAGACGTACTATAGGTTTTGTAGGTGGTAGAGCTACGCTGAAGCTATTAATGGTTTCAGCATGAGTAAGTCGGCTCGACCGGGGTGTTACCATCCTCTCTCAGAAAATCGACGTGAAGTAACAGTGCTTGCATTGTTACGTTTCGCTCGGTCAGTGAGAGCGCCGGAGGTCCCTACCTCCCGTCCCCTTTCCCCTTCCCTTACTTCCACTCAGCCCCAATACAGGTTGGCATCTCACTTGCGACTCCCCTGGAGTTGCAAGTGTCTATGGACGGTGGTAACCACTTAATATGAGGTGACTCACCTGTCCGTTTGCCTCCTATGATATAAAAAAGTAAAATAAGTAAGTTCTAAGATGTTTGAAGTGAAAACTTCTTAACGCGTGTTGAGCGGTTTTTTTGGCAAGAGATAAATTCGTATTGCACTTGCACAGCTTGCGTCAGACTAGCGAAGCGTAGTATATGGATCTATGTAAATGTAATATTGATATTTGCAGTTCATTATACGTTTCATTGGTTAATAGACTTTATAAAAATGTATATAGTTACTGCTCCGAGTGCCAATAGACATGAAAACCACACTAATTTATCATATAAATAAAAAACAAAAAACATCTCAACGTTTTTATTCAAATCTTAACATTTTTCCCTCTTGAATACGCGCCAATCTGCAAACGAAATAAAGTTTAAGGGCAAATAGAGGCTAATTTAATTTATATTCATTAATATAATTAGTGTGGAGATTCTGAAGAGTCGACTAAAACTTAAGTCATTATGTTTAAAATAAGATATCAATATTTTTTTTTTTATATACTGTTGGCAGCAAACGAACATGTGGGTCACCTTAAGATAAGTGATCACCTCCGTCCATGGACACCTGCGACACGAGAAGAATCACAGATGCGTTGCCGGCCTTTGAGAAAGGAATAGGCTCGTTTTTTGAAAAAAGGCAGATTGTATTGTTCTGGAAACGCTGCCATTTCTTTGTATTTTGAAACATTTTTAATATTAACGTAGGGAAATGCCTTCGGATATCCACCCTTCCGGGGGAGAGAGTGGCTTATGTCCGAGTCGCATGGACTAAAACCCCACGGTGTACCTTCCATCGCATAATAGGAACGAGGGATCGGTAAGGAGGGATCCTAAGAACCGCCCCTGCGGCAGCCTGACAAGGTGGTTGCCGAATTCCTTCCTAAAGACCTCAGTTTTTTCAAGGGCCACTTCGAGACCTAGCCGGCGCATGCGTCTGACCACGAAGGTTGAAGCCTCCGTAGCTAAGCGCACCAATGTTTCCCAATCCTCTTTACGACTAGGATGTCATCCGCATAACAGATTAGGCGTACTCCTGAACGGAGCGCGCTGCGGAACACCCAGTCGTAGCCCAAATTCCACAACAATGGCCCCAACACCGAGCCCTGTGGGACTCCACATGGCGCATGGAGTGATGCGCATTAAAAAACACAACGTTAACTGGCTACCCGGTATCCTGAATCCTGTTTGGAAGGGCATAATATATCTTCATATTGAAGAACCAGCTTTTCTAAAATTATCGTTCTTCCAACGTTGCTGGCTCTTTTACTAAGGTGTCGCAAAAAAGTCTACTTACATTAACTACATTTTTTTGTCTTTCGTTATCCTGGGGAACCCCTTGCGTTTTATGGGATAAAAATATCCTAGATGTAACCTTGTAATATTAGTTACCACTCTGTCAAGTTTCGTCAAAATTGGTAAAGTTCTTTCAGAGTGATACGTGTTCACAGGGACAAACAGACAGACAGACAAATTGTAAAAGGATTATTTTTGACTTCTATATCGAGAACAAAGATCTACCCCAATCAAAATTTTCAAAAAAAAATTAATGTACAGATTTGGCTTTGTTACGGTTTTATTATAGTACTGGCGGACACGGCAGACGTTGTCCCGCACTGGTTATAAAAAAAATTGACAAATTATATATCAAAACGTTCCTCATGAATCACTTTATCCAGTAGTGAAAACCGCATGAAAATTATTTTAGTAGTTTTTAAGTTTATCTCGAACAAACAGACAGACAGACGCGTTAGGGTTTTACAGCCTGACTGGGTCGCAACCACCATGTATATGGCGAAAAAGCCCGTCATAGTGATTCGCTCCTGCGGGTCGCGTTTCCGGATCAGCCTGTGCATATCCAATTTTTGTCAGGCCGGCATGACAGCGACGACCGGCGAGGGATAGTGCATCACTCGGTGGTCGCCATTGTTTTTGGATAGTACTGTGCTTATCATCAGGCATAGTGCAGTCACTTTGCCGTGCTACAGTAAAAAATAAAATATATATATACATTGATTTTATACAAAACATACATAATATTATTTTTACTACAACGCTATTGCTAAAAAGATAATTTTATTATCATAAAATCAAAATTATTTGCACTTTTTGCATTATTTATCAGAGAGTAAACTTGGTTGATGACGACTCAAGCCGAGTATACAGGATTGAGTGCGACACCGACCCGAGCGCGCTTGATGTCGAATGGAACCGAGAAAACCCGATTCAGCATCATCAAACCGAGCGTGACGTCACTTTTATTCACTGTTCAACGCACCTAATGATTCACTTCACTTCAAAATTGCCACTACTATTCGTGTCGTTATATTTAAAAATGAGCTCCCTCGGCGTGGAGCCCTTGAGTACGCTGCTCGCGCGATACAGTGACACAAAATCTTACGTCACTGCAACAACATTACACATATCACCTCCACACACGTGCATGCATACACGCTTACACATGCAGGTGGAAGGGTTTTATTTTTTCTCCTTATCAAACTGAAATAGTTTAGAATATTATCCGATACGAAATATATATAAGGGTTGTTGAGGTATGTATGCTTGGTACACATATATGTTTCAACAACTCATATATGTATGAATAGTTAGCTTAGCTTAGATTAGCTCAGATAGGTCGCGAATTGCATGTATCAGGCAACAGCTAAAGCCGAGGTGTGCCGCGCACCCTTGAGCTAGTTGTCAAAGTAAAATCGGCTGAGTTCCGTAAGCGCTCGCCTTAGTAGTCTGGTGAAGCTGTAAAGACCTTGCTTGGTCAATAGCGTAGTCAGTTCGAAAAAAAAAATGAGCTAATTCAAATTTTCACCTTTCCTAATATTCTAAGTTATATTTCAAGATTCTCAAATTTTGTACATGTAGATAATATATGAAGATCATAATAATAAACCAAAAACCTTTTGCACAGAAAAATTCGAACTTCGTTCTCGGCTTCGATCAACAATAACTAGATAAAGGGTCACGTACAAATCGAAGCTAAAAGCCGTCCGCGTAAATATATACTTATGTGTAGCTATTTATTTACTAAGAAAAGGAGAAAAAAAGTGTTAAAACTGTTTAAGTTCAACCTAATTGTATATAACACCTTGTAATAAAGTCACAAATGTTCAAAATATTATCTAATACTTAGGATAAAACGAGCAAAGTAATAAATTACCCCTCACAAATGAAAAGATAACATAAACAACATTTAGTGTGAATTTAACCTTAACACGTAATTAATAAAGTACGTTTTCCCGTTATTGTGCGTGTTTCTGTCTGGTGAGGCCAAACATTTGTATCACAGGTTTAAAATCGGTAATTTTGTTCAAATTTGATGTTATTAGTTAATTTAAAGCTTAAAATACAACTTATTAAACATGTATTTAGCGAAAGTAAGATACTCCGGCCGTTCAATTGCTTTTTCGGGTATTATTTTTGCATCTTTTGAATACACTGCGGCATGTGAAATATTTGATTCAGCTCAGCTTAAATTTAATTTTTATACAATTTTTGTAATTGACGACGACATAATAGCTATATTGTACAGATTTTTTTTTATACAGGTTAAAATCCTACATTGGATACACCTCGCGCTGCCGGGGGAAAGCGCGAGGGTTATGTGGGACTCTTACCCACTTAAAACACTTGCGACGCCTTTGTGCGTATGTGATCCAGGGCCGACGGTTGGCGTTGAGCACGTGCTCCTCCAAACCCTGGTCACGCGCTTGGGTCCACGTAGATGGTCGAACGGGGGACCCACGCCTTGAGAGAGGAATTCCTCCCACCTGCTTCCATTGAAGCAGCGGCCGAGACCGTGCTTCGCATCGCGAGCCTTCATTGTGTGGCAACGGACACCACCGCGTCCGTTACCTGATTGTACAGAACATGAATTGTTAAGAGAATAGAACTTACTTCGCCATGTGTTACAATTCTCATATTGCATATCGCAGTAGTTTGAAAAATCCCTAAAATCTCCATTGTAGTTACGCGCACAGATGTGTTGAGACCTGATATACAAAGCAATATTGGTAATATTATTTATTTATTTATTCATAAAACAACAAGGATCTGTTATAAAATATAAGGAAACTATTAATTAAAATAAGAAACTAAATATAATACAATATTGAGTTAAGAATTATATAACCACCGATATCCAATACTACAAATAAGGACGTGCATGTCTAAGAGTGCTTTTATTATTCTATTCCCGTCGCGAAGTCTGTCTAGGATGGATGCTGCGCTCTCATGCATGATCGCATCAAAATAATCAACCCGAGCATATGCAAACATACCAAAAGCGCTACAGCATCGTGGCAGTCCCGAAAATAACTGAACGATATTATTGTATTGCACACGAAAAGTGTTGATAGGTCCTGTGACTATAGCTAGCTCATAATATACGTTATTGAAAATAATAATGATAATTGTTCTGAATACATTTATATTATTACTATCCACACTAGTTGCAAAACCATATCACAAATCCATATAATGGATAGATTAAAATAAATAAAAGTAAAATGAATAGGTAATTAGTGAGTTAGAACAAAAACGTTAGGTATGGGTACGACACATTTTATATTGTAAGTGAATGTGAATGTACAATAAAGTACAGTTTTCGTCAATAATTTTAGCCGTTCTGAATATAGGGGTAACTTCTCACTTCCTCGTAATATAGTCAAGAATTTAAATTTTAAAAATTAGCATGTTATTATTCTTAACTTGTCCTAATGTTAGATATATAATATAACTAGCGGGCCCGGCAGACGTTGTCCCGCCCTGATTGTAAAGAAAATCCTTGACAAATTATACACCAAAACGTTCCTCATGAACCACTTTATCCACTAGCGAAAACCGCTTGAAAATCCGTTCAGTAGTTTTTGAGTTTATAGCGAACAGACAGACAGACAGACGCGGTAGGGGACTTTGTTTTATACAATGTAATGATATGTTATATTTTTATAACCAACGATATTATAACTAAAAATCTGTAGATACTACATTACCTACATGATATTTTGACAAAACAAATGGCACGATAACGCACACATACGTATACTAATATGCAACGCCATACTGTCTTACATAAAATGTAGAAGCAAGATGGCATATTTTCAATATCGGTGGTGAAAAAGAAATAGTTATATGTTGCTTAGGTACGGGCGGATTGACGGGGCTAGTTTGCTAGCTAACCAAGTTTTAACAAGGCACTGTCGAAGCGCTTATGTCGTAACTACAGCTTGTTAGTTATAATATCATTAATTTATACCTATATTTGTGTACTGTTCATCAATATTCTGAGTGTAAGTTTGGACAGGACTGTACTTATTTCTGCGAGGAAGTCATCTCGCAGAAGGAGGCGGCGGAGAGGGCCCGCGAGGAAGATCCGCAAAGTGGCCCTCTCCGCCAAAGGAGAGCAGGAAGGAGGGGGCGGAGGAACGCTCGCCTCCTCCCATAACCGAGCCGAACCTGAGGAGATGGGTCGGGGGACCCATCTCCTCATTGCACAGGTGAGGCCGACGAGGGGAGACGACTGGTTGTGTACCCAGTAGTCTCTCTATAGTAGGACGAAGCCTGGCGTTCACTCGTCAGGCTGCCGCAGGGGCGGTTTCTCAAGTAGACAGCAGGTTCGATCCCTGGCCGCCCCTACCAAGCGGCGGACGGTACACCGTGGGGTTTTAGTTCGTGCAAATCGGACATAACCCCCTCTCTCCCCCTCTCCCCCCAGAGGGTGGCGTATCCATAAAGGATTTCCCCAGGTAAATAAAAAAAAAAAAAGCACTGTACTTATGTTTGGTTCAAATCCAAAACAGATTTTAACAGAATACACTTTCTGTATTTTCGTGGCTCGGAGTCTGTAACTTTATGATCATTGTATTGATTCATTATTAATAGCTTATTGGTTCTATTATATAATAATTTTGTTACCTATCCCTGATAAAATAGTGAATAATTTTTATACGATTTAGACCAGCACGTACGAAAAAAGTTGACTGTGATAACACCGTCGATCACTTCTCTCTCCCTTCATATTACCAATTCCAAATGATCTCTATGAGAAACCAACGAATTGAAACAAAATGGTTAACTTTGTGGCTAGGACAGGCAGACTTAAAAAAAACCATTATCACCACGCTATGGTTCCGTCGCGATGGTTCCCTTCACCGTAAGCTTTCACTTAATTGCAAGGATTCGAACCTACGTTCATCGAC
The DNA here is from genome assembly GCA_015888305.1 of Antheraea pernyi. Taxonomy (NCBI): domain Eukaryota; kingdom Metazoa; phylum Arthropoda; class Insecta; order Lepidoptera; family Saturniidae; genus Antheraea; species Antheraea pernyi. The sequence continues at coordinate 112,720 of MU159130.1, read as the reverse complement.
GCGGTGCCTGGATACACTATTAACAAAGCCATCGTCGCTTAAGGTCTGAGAGCCATTACTTATAATTGTGGTATTTTTTTTTATTGTAGCACGGCAAAATGACTACACTGTGCCTGATGGTAAGCACAGTACAATCCAAAAACAATGGCGGCCACCGAGTGACACACTATCCATCGCCGGTCGCCGCTGTCATGCCGGCCAGCGAAAAGCTGGGTATGCACAGGCTGATCCCTGGTCGTATGTTAATGTACAACTTGTGAAATACATATTTGTTTTCGGATAATTTTGTACCAATTTTTCCACACTGAGAAATTTCCGTCCCTAAACAACGTTATAAATATGAGTACAGAAATATTTACGTCGAAATTAATTCTGGGAAGCGGTCATTAAAATCTCAACGCAAAAATTGCGTTTCAACATGTTCAAAACGGTACGAAGGATTTAGATTTAACGTAACAAAAAAAGGTTCAAAGAGTCAATTTATGAGTCAAAAGGCCGACTTTTTAATTCGTTCACGATTCTTAACTGAAGAAAAAACTAATTTAAAGCAATTTTTGGAAAAATACTTTTATTCAAATACTGTTCTAGAGTTAAGTCACGAATCATAATATTCTGGAGTAGCATTATACTCTAAATCAGGTAACAAAGTTATATAAAAACCTTATAAAAATAATATAATTAAAAATATATAATAATACTAGCGGGCCCGGCGGACCTTGCCCTGCCTTGATAATTTAAAAAAATCCTAAAAGTCTACCGCAGCGCAACCTACCGGGTACAATTGTGACTCTAAACCATTCTCGGATCCACTGGAACACGCACACAAAATTTCATCAAAATCGGGCCAGCCGTTTTGGAGGAGTTCAGTGACATACACATGTACAGAAGAGATTTATATATAAAGAAAATAAGAGTGTTATTGCTGAGTGAAAGGCCTCTTTCCGAATGAAATGACTTAACTGCCTATCTTATAAACTTTGAGAGTAATTATTTGTTGTATTTATTTTACGATTTTCTTTGAAAATATTGATATATGAAAAAATTAAAAATAATATGTGTGTATGGCAACATAATTCAAAAGATTTTTAATCTGTAAAACGCTCTTGTCAGAAATAAGCGAACGAGAAAAGACGTATTGTGTGAGTTTTTAGTGGGATTTTGGTCTATCATGTAGTGGATTTTATATTTTATTCATAACCTTGTGTTACGTGACTCTATATTTTGTACAATTGGTGGTGTTATGGGTAATACAGTTCGGTTACTGTGCATAAGTGAAGTGAATGGAAAGTAATACCATAAAACATGAATTCTGAGATGCCACAAAATCTCCCTGGAAAGTTCTAACAAGAGAGCCACCATCTTGTTCGAACATTGAAATTATTATAAATTCATTTATTCAATTAAATTATAATAAATTCACACGAAGCTTATTGTGTAAAACATGTAGTAATCTCCATTGAAACAAAACATTGACACTGGTAATTGCTACTGCGAAGCAAAGACAAGAAAATGAAGAAGACGTGTTGTGTTCGTTTTATTATATTAAATTCAGTCCGCTATAAAAGAAATCAACAATATAAACATTAAAACAATGTATACTATCTATACTAATATTATAAAGAGGTAAAGTTTGTAACGTTGTGACGTTGTAGGGGGTAATCTCAGGAACTACTAAACCGATTTTAAAAATTTTACCAATAGCAAATCCACGTTATTTCTGAGTGTCATAGGCATATCATCACACTAAGACCAACAGCAACGGGGCAACAATGAAAAATGTTTTAAAATCGGGATTTTTTTCCTTTTGAGAGCTTCCGCTGCATCTTAGACCAAGATAACTATTCCACGCGTACGAAGTCGCGGGCAGAAGCTATTAACTATACTTACTATTATTATCTATACTAATATTCTAAAGAGGTAAAATTTGTGAGGTTGTAGGGGGTAATATCTGGGGAGTCGTAGAAAAATTGGTCGAACTTTTTTTTTTTTTTTCTCGATCTGGGTTTTAGGTAACATACACAAGGGTGCACGCCCACCTCGGCTTGGGCTGTTACCTGGAAAAAGACGCGTCTGTCTTAGCTAAACTATTCTAAGCTATTCATACATATATACATTTGTGAACCATACAATCGTAATTGCATGATTCACAAATGAATACGTGTATATCGGATTGAAACGAACTAAAACAATTCGTTTCAGTTTGATGAGGGAAAAAAACAAAACCCTCCCACCATGTGTATATATGTGCACGTGTGTGAGATAGATGATCTCATATGTGTGTTCAAGTGATGTAGGTGAGTCACTGTATCGCGAAAATAATATCAAGAGGGCTCCGCGCGGGGACGACCTAGGCTCGAGATATTATTGAGAACCGCGATATGTATTTTATTAAATTGTGTTATGCGTTGAATTTCCATTTAAAAATTATTGTTTGTATAATGAAACTTAAAAGTAGTTTGTCACTCAACATTGTAATAGCTACGTAATTGATAATACGAAACGAGCACACCTGGTAGCTCGACTAACGATCACGTTACATACACAGCGCAGTCAGCACTATAACTGTAGAATGATACTGTTGTAACACTAGCATAAGTATTAAGTAAATATATTTTATTATTTTTTTCTAGATGTACTTAACATTTTTTCTTTAAAAGGGGGTGGTTGATGTAGCGACACAGTATAGCGCGTGTATAGCAATTTGCCTGCGTAGACAAATTGCGAGGCACACGCCCGACGCTGCTGGCCGCAGTCCCCTCCAACCGATCGTAGAATACGTCCGTGTAAACATTTGTATTAATAATTGTTTCAGTTCATGTTATAAAATAAATACCATTGTATGAGATAACAGTGTCTTTATTGACCTCACCGATAAATTGGTAAATATTCCCTTTTTTAAATATTATACTTTAAGTCATGTTTATTAGCATAGGTCTCACAGACAAGCAAAAGTTTTCTCAGAACACCAATTGAACGACTGAGGAGTACCATGTCATCCGCATATCTTATATTATTCATCATCTGATTATCTATCGTGCATCCTGCATTAATTCTGCATAGCTCATGGATAAGGTCATTTATATACAAGTTATAAAGTTTCGGGGAACTTATACCCCCCTGTCTCACCCCACAATCCAACCTGTATATATCAGAAGTTTCTCCCGCTCATCTTACATAATTTTCTTGATGTCCGTACCAATGTCGAAAAATGTTAATAAGTTCGTGGGGTAAACCGGTATTCCTTAATTTCGTCCATAATGGATTATAGCCTTGGTTAGATCTAGAAAATAGGCATAAACAGGTGTTTTTCGGCTAGTATAGTACTTGGCAATCTGCTTAAGAGCTAAAATGGCATTCTCTGTTGATAGTCTGGGTTGAAAACCGAATTGAGCATCATGTAACTTAATGTATTTATTCAACTGTGTATCCAGTAGACCATCAAATACCTTAGCAATTACAGTAGCTAGTGAAATTGGTCTATAATTATTTATGTCTGAAACATCACCTGTTTTAATTTTAACAATAGGAACTACTACCGTTTTCATT
>MU159130.1:98143-108572 GCA_015888305.1 Antheraea pernyi | reverse complement strand
CAGGGGGGCGCGCCTTAATGAATTTAGCGGACTATCCCGAGTCCGGATCAAAGGGAGCTGTTTAAAACTAAACAAAATAGGAAAACAACGCAAATAAGTACCTGAGCGAGACAGGGGAAAAATAACATAAGACTACTTAAATAAACAAACAATAAAAAGTAAATAAATTTAAAAATAAATCACTGAAGGATTAAAGAAATACGTAAATAAATAGATAAATAAATGAGTAAATAAATAAATATATCAAGAAATAGATAAAGCAATAAATAAATACAAAGGAAAGGTCTAACTGAGTTCCAGGAAAAAGAATTAAGGTGTGGAACGCAGGTGTGCAGTGCACCTGTGCAGCGCAGGTGTGCCGGATCGGAACAACACAATAACTGACGTCACTAAATCACGAGTATTAAAATCGAACTTAGCGCGCGCATCAAAACGGACAACCGCTCGAGTCGACGGTCCGATTGGAACTCCATTGGTCGAACGTTTCTTACGAACGTTGCCTTAACGATGAGAGATATATGATTGAGTTCTAGAGAAAAGTTGTAGCTTGATAATGCCCGGCACGGCACGGGTCAACTAGTCATTGATAAATTTTAAAGAAATAGTAAAACTGACTTCAAAATGTCGACTCTAAAAAAATGCAGCAGAATCTCTAACCGTAATCTAGGATTGTCATAAGTCTGCCAATATCTCATATTTACCTTATCGATCTCATATAAGCAGCGTAAACTCTTTATAACATCGTTCGTTGTAACGAAAAATATTTCATAATGTACAAATTAGTTTAATTTGGTTGGTTTACCACAACACCATTTATTTGTTCTCTTCTTTCGGTATAACGATAACTCATTATAACGAAAAAAATGCTCGGTCCCTTCAAATTCGTTATAAAAAGCTTACACTGTATCTTATATTTCGAAGATACATCAAGAATAAACGAATAAGAAGTATCTGTCTGTATATCTATTTGAAATATACGGACCAATCCTATTGGCATTGAAATGGGACCTCTTGAAAATATTTTATTTCCAAAAAAAAAATCGGTTTTTAAATGACAGAGTTCTTAGGTAACAAACATTAAAAGAATAAACCTACTCGTTTTTCAATCAGTTAAAAAAATTGGTTGTTTATAAGTCTACGGACGATAATTTTACGTGATAACGACTCGGACGCCTTAACCGATGGAGTGGAAGAGAGATAGATGCTACACAAGCCGAACGCTCACGACGATATCGCCTCTCCATCGCTTGTTCCGCGCTCACGCTTGCACGCTCGCCTCAGGCGGTTTGTGACAATGAGTCATGCTTTTTCGTGTGTGCAGCCGGCGTTCATCGATTTATAAGACGTTATCACGACAATAATGCTGTATCGACTTGAACTATTTAAAAAAAATGGCAGCGTTTGTTTGTGAATACAGTGAATAAATAAATACATTCAACCATTTAGATCATTTATAATGAAATCATTCGAATAGTGAGAATAAGTTCGTCTAGATATTTTTTGAGAGGAAAGTTATTATCTATCACAATGTGCAATCAGAATCTAATTTCTTTATTACATTTTTATTGTGAACACTATCTTTAGAAATTTGTTTTGTGGAAAATTTGGCTTAATAAAGCAAATTAAAAGCTTAAGATATTTAAATGTCTCTCGAATTTCAAATGTAATCGACTTTTCTTTATTGTAAGTGAAATTTTGTGAATTACTAATTATTTGATTATTTCTCATATTTCTTATTTATTTCATCATTTATTCACAACCATTCTTCAGCTGCATTTTAATTGACATTGGATACATTTTCTTTATTTCTTATTAACTTTCAATCGATTTTACCTATGTAAGTATTGCATGGGATTGTTTAAAAAAAATATTAATTAATTTATCGAATATGATAACTTTTCTTAATTAATTGCTTTTGTTTTGATTATATTACTTATTACAGTAAATATAATATAAAAAATTATCAATCGATTGTAATATAATGTTTATCGGTTGACGGACACATATGGTACCTAATGGAAGATATGGAAGATATAGAAGATATGGTATTACATTCTGTGAGGAAGAATAATGTATATAGAAGATGTAGTCACTAAATTGTTACCTGATATAGGAGAGTGCAATATAAAAATATATTGTATCGACCCTATTTATATGTGATAAGGGTACACAGTTCATAATGATGCATTTTGCATTATCCTTCAAATGAACGGCACATTACATTGAATAAGTTCAACTTTCTAATGGAAATAGGCGAAAATAGGAAATGCAAAGTTTGCCATCAAGAAGAAGATGTTTACCATATGGTAATGGATTGTGTCCGGAACAATTCTCATAGACAACAGATATATAGAGGAAATAATTGTCATATAGGCATTTGTAATCAAATATTGTCACGCGCAACATCGGAAGAAGCCAATTTAATTTATAATTTGGTAGACTTAGTTTTAAGGACAAGAAAGTTATTGCGAAGTTCTGTTGTTTGTTAAAGGTCTTTGTTTGATTATTCTTTGTTATATGGAAGAGAGTGGCGAGAATAACGAACGAGGCAATGTCGAAAGCGGGGTGGTATGGTTTTACAGACTGGGTCGCAACCACCATGTATATGGCGTAAAAAGCCCGTCATAGTGATTCGCTTCTGTGGGTCCCGTTTCGGGATCAGCCTGTGCATATCCAGCTTTTTGCAGGCCGGCATGACAGCGGCGACCGGCGATGGATAGTGTGTCACTCGGTGGTCGCCGTTGTTTTTGGATTGTACTGTGCTTACCATCAGGCATAGTGCAATCATTTAGCCGAGTTACGATAAAAAAAAGTTCTTTTTTTTAATCCTCTACGAAAATAAAGAGGATAAAAGTCAATAATAGCAGAACAATCACTTACTTGTAAACAGAAGGACATTTCTCAATGAAATTTTTACATCCTCGTACGAAGAAGTCCGCTGCTAAGAACTGTGTGTCCTTCGGATAATTGATAATTGGTGCTCTATACCCTTGATAGCAGACGAAGTTATTTACAAACAGTAGCAGGAAATACACTAAAAGAATAAAAAAAAAATGAGACCCGTCGCGGGACGCCTACCAGACGTGAAATAATCGAAATTATTTTTTACAGCTAATATGCTTAAATAGTTTATATAAGTAAATATATGGCATAATAAAAAAATAGATATTAAGATGTTTTTCAATAAAAACATGATTCTCTACCTAGTAAACAATTACATAGTAAACAATATTCAATTCAAAATAATATAGCGTGGCGAAGCGTCGCCACGCTTGCAGTCAGTCTGACTCGTCGTTATTGATGACGTGATTGATGATCGATAAATAAATAAATTTAAATATCATGAAATGAAAGACGTCCGAAGATAGAATATTTTCGTTTTCGAACTGACTACGCTATTGACCTAGGAAGGTCTTAACAGTTTCATCGGACTATGCGCAAGATAGAATGGTTATAAGTAAAAAATAAACAAAGTAACAATACAATACCTTTAGAATTAATTTTATATTTAAAACCTATTATATAAGTATTTATGTTATAATTTCTCTAAGTATCAAACTCCTATAGGTTTACGGGTTTCCGTTTACGTCGAAAAGAAAATAGATTTCTTTATTTTGACACTAGGTACGGATTTAACAAAATAATTCAAGAGCGTATCTTTCTCACGAGGTAAAAATATTCAAAAAAACATTTCAATAAACATGTAATAAGAACAGACAAAAAGGTAAAAAGCCCCGGTTATTTGTAGAAATACGGAAATAAAAATCATATATGATCGTCTGAATTGAAAACCAGTAGAGTACATTTTGTAATACGTTACCAGGGAAACGCCTACCCATAATATAAATTTGCAGCGAGCTGGTTAACTCTGTAATACATAAACTACGTTTGTGAAACCAACGATGGAAGGGAACTATAATAAATTTACACGTACAGATTATAAACAAGCGGTCACGTTGATATGACTGTATCACACCGTGAGAGCTAAGCTTTATTTTACCTGTTACATATCATCGCTTAGCAAACAACACCGCGCGAGTCGATTTAACTCAACCAGTGGTCGCCTAATGGTCGATAGTCGACCATAATACATTTTGACATGCAATAAGACCAAAGAGAGTAATAATTATTTCAGCGATTTCATAAATTTATTAAAGAAATATTATTTATCAATGATTTTTTTATATATACTATAAATTTTCATATTATATATTATTTTATTATTAAATTAACCTACAGTTTGACCAGTTAATTTCAAAGGGCATGTAAAGTATGGAACGTAATTCATGTTAAAAAAAACGAATGTCGTATGAAAAAGGGTAATTGGAACGTAAGGGGTTTGGGGTGTAAGGGGTATCGAATAACATCGAAGACTTGAGACATCCAAGCCAACCTCACCTGCACGTGGTGCACCCTGCTGAATAACGAACGAGGCAATGGCGAAAGTGGGGTGGTAGGGTTTTACAGCCTGACTGGGTCGCAACCATCATATATATGGCGAAAAAGCACGTCATAGTGATTCGCTTCTGCGGGTCGCGTTTCAGGATCAGCCTGTGCATATCCAGCCTTTCGCAGGCCGGCATGACAGCGGCGAACGGCGATGTATACTGTGTCACTCGGTGGTCGCCATTGTTTTTGGATTGTACTGTGCTTACCATCAGGCACAGTGCAGACATTATGACATGCTACAATAAAAAAAAAAAGAGTAAAATGAAGGATGGCGAAACGTCATTTTTATTTACATGTGTGTATATGTTGTGTGTCATTAAGCAGGAGTGTGTGTAACGTTTATTTTAATTAATTTAATGAGTTTTTAATACGTTTTTTATAAAAAAAAATAACTTTGTGCACTTCTCCTTCATATAAACTTTACTTATGCCATATTTCACGTTCATCCATTTGCGCAATTCGCTTAAAAAGGGATACAGAGTTTTCGCTTCACGTATTAATATATAGATTTACTGGAGAGTGAAAATTTTGATTTCTTTTTATTGCATTAATCTTCATTTAGTAATTAGTGTATTGAAAACTGGTCTCTTATTAATAGAAGCGTTAAAAATGTGATATATGTATTTGATGCGTTCATGAAAAGTCTGCTCGTTATAGGCTCACTATTAATGACTAACATTACTGTATTTCTAATTGTGATTAACTTATATAAATGACCGTAAAGGCGTGAATAAATTAAGAGAAGACGGAATCTGTTGTATCCTAAATTTACAGATTTTTTATAAACTATTCAACATTTTGATTTAGGTGTTATCTTATTTCGTCCGAGGACGCTCCTAATCTTGTTTGTAAAAAAGAATTCTTCAGCGCGATGTCATAGCTAAACAGATTTAACGCTTAGCTTGAGTAGTGGCATACTGCCCGATAAGTAATAAACTATAAAACTTATTTATTTTATTAAAATACGCTGCACTGCGTTCTCTTTCATACATCGTGTTTTTGAATGTGTTTATATATTATTATATAGTTAAAAATGAGCTCGATCAGTATGACTAATATGAGGATAACTATAATATAGTTGATATTATATGGATTCCTAGTCAATCTTGATTGAATTTAGATGTCTTTTTGAACCTAATTATTCAGCAAAAAAGTACCCATATGTTGATGAGTCTTAACCAAAGTCTTTTTTTAGTAAACTCTAAAGTTTTGCTACAACTTTCTTTGCGGGATCCAATTTGTACAGAATTGAGGATATCCACAGATAAAAAAATATCGACATAACACTCAGGATTGTTAGATTTAGGTGCCAGTGGATGGAGTCGATGAGTTTTCGAGTTGCGATTATACATCGGAGGAAGTAGTGAAGATAGATCCATCACAAGGGAAACTGATTGCCAGGTAATTATTGCAGAAACTCGCTGGATACGTACAGGTGAATTATATACACATACTATCTGTGCTCGCGACTACGTCCACGTGGAAGCTGATGTACAAACCAATTACTAATAAAGTCATCTGAACGTGTTTAGTATATTTGCCTATCTACTTTTCTCTCGTACTTGAGTCACGGCGCCATTAAAATTACAATAACTTTTGACATAGTGGACCGATTTTAATGAAACAAAGACTAAGTTACTCGCGAGGATATGCTTTAATATTTCCTTGGTGTGGTTTTATTGTGAACTTACGAAAATCGGAAAAGTACAGATACGTTAGATATACTTTCTTATTATATGTATAGATAGGTATAAAATAGATTATTCGTGTTAAATACATTGATAAGTATTTACGTGCCTTGCTTAATATAAATTCATGATTATGTTGGTTGAATAAAGAAAACGATAGAACCCCTGTATTTAGTATTGAAAGGACTTCCCATTTTTTGTGAACGTGCAAAAAACTTTCACTGTGAGATAAAAACGTGTAAAAACTATTTTCAAACTAAAAACTGTGATAAAATATTACTTCACACTTTAAAATACTTCACTATAGATATAATTATGCACTGTATACTATTTTTGTAGCATTAGCATCGAAATATACATGGCACACACATATATTTACACTCACACATAATGTCTCGTAACAACTCGTACAACGCCTAAAGAAATCTTCAAAAATAATAAATTAATCATTAAATTAAATCTAAATTTAAATTAAATTCTATATTAAAGGGTGAAAACAATTGTTCTTCGTATTCGACCTTCAAGAATACAATTAATACGCGTTCTTTTACCCTAGTGTTTTACTAAAGTTTAAATAATATAATCATTCTAAATTCTATTTCCATTTATTTAATTGTCTTCGAAATTACAGCCGTTTGTATGCAATGTGCCTCATAATAGGTTAGGATGGCAGCGTGCAAGAGAAACACAATTTTATATAAGAAATGCTAGTTTATAAACATTTGCAAAATATATGTACATGTAAGGCGATGTCAATTTTTACTGTTAATGACTTTTACTTGTTTTGCAAATATTCGTACGTTGTTTGAACCCCTCATGGAAAATGATCGTTGAAGTATTGTCTAGTTTTACTGTAACACATGTTCGAATACTGAATATCGTTGTTTTGTCGTTTATTTATGTATAGTTCTATATACTATACTAATATTATAAAGCTGAAGAGTTTGTTTGCTTGAACGCGCTAATCTCAGGAACTACTGGTCCGATTTGAATTCATTCACTCAAAATGTGTAATTTCTAAACTTTTACATTTCATTAATTCCTTTTAAAACATTTGAGTCGTCTAAAATAAATAATAATGTACAGCCATCATTAGCCGTAAATCTATGGCAAATTACCTAATTAAGTAACTGAGAACACCTCTTTGCACGGTTGTATGTTATTTTGGGAGCGGCATTTTCGCCCACACTAGGAACGCATAAGCTGCATTATATTCAACGTTTTTGTAAATCATAGCTCTTTTGTGCTGCACGCTGCGCGGGCCTATGTATTATATATATAATATATATATGTACCCTTTTCTCTATTACCCCATGTTGCCTGATTAATATTGAGAAGACAATGCCACCCTTAATGTAGTCTTTGAAAGGTAACAAAAGTATGCTAATAAAGTGTGGTTATTCTTATTTTTTTGTATTTTGTAATGTCTTCTTTTGGCATAACATCGTCAAACTATTTTCTATATTGCTTCGTAGTCGTTGCGTTTACATAATATAGGGTTTTCTAATATTACTTGAGTGCCATGTACCATTGAAATGGAATCGATCTTATTTTATAAACATAAAAAGCGGTTACCGAGAAATTGAGATGGATACGTGCATCGCTGTGACGTGTATTGCATTATATGTAGAATTTCGATAAAATTATATAGAAGTGATAGGTTATTTACAAGTTTTAATAAAATGGGGACATGTTTTTGAGGTTGTAATGAAATAGCATTACAAGTAACAAACCTTGTAAGATGAAAAGTTTGTCGACGCTCACGTATTAATATGCTGTCTAGACACATCTTCGCCAAGATCCAAGCCAAGACTTTGACGTATTTTTACCGCACATTATAATGGGCAGTGTTTTCAGGAACTTTTTATATGGTAACTTAATCACTGTTCCAAATTCATACCTTCGCTGCTGGATGGTTGATTATTCCCATGCTTTAAAATTAATACAATTGCAACAACATGTTACAAAATACGTATAGTCGGTATGTCTGCCAGGGAAGCCAATTAACACTCTGTAAGCACTTTTTGCCTTTGCCTTTTATATGCGGGACTATGTAAGTCAAATCAATTACTATTTACAAATATATTTCCTCAGAATAATTTAGTAAAACAAAAATAATAATAACGATAAAATTTATGATATTTAAGTAAAACATCAATTCTATATAATCGTTCTTATGTATAGAATTGATGTGTCTCTATGGTGGCGCTAGTTTTAAAGTTCCGGTCGGGTTGTAGTCTCGTTTCTTGGATGTGTGGTGGCGGTACCGAACGTAGACAAACATTAAGGTTTTCTAAAAACTCCTTGTTGCGTACACTACGGTTTCTTTGTACTGTTTATATTCTTTGTTTGTCGTACTCCATAGTTATAACGGAGTTTTTCAAACGTTCTAAATTACTCTCTTTAAGTTTGGCAACATAACAGTTTTGGTGTTGTAGTTTTTTATAGATGACTTCATGGTTATGGTACTTCTTTTACCAGCAAAATTTTGATTCAAGGTTCAAAGGTTCGAATCCCGATGTGTACCAGCGAATATGTCGTGGGCTGAAGAGGTGATAATTTCGTACTTTCCTCTGAGAAGAGTCTTTTGACCCAGTAATAGGATTCATCAGACCTTTATTATTATTACTACTGTTAAAAGCGACATTAATCATTTACTGTAAGGAAGACCGTCGGTCTGTTTGCTATCTATTGTCATAAAAAAGTATATACCTAAAGATTGAACATTATTAACAATTAACAATTTTACATTGGTCGTTATTGTAAGTATTATCTATGTTACGAGAGTTTATTGCAAGATCCTAGTGTGCCGTGTAGTGATTTTTATTAATAAGCTTATGTCATTGGGATCTATATTATGTAATATTAGCGGTGTTTTGCTTAATATCGATTGGTTATTATGCACAAGTGAAATGGATGGGTAATAATACATTCATATTGATACAGGATATGAAGGTTGACATGCCACGATAACTCTCTGGAAAGTTCTGACAAGATGGCCACGATCTTGTGAGAAGATTGAAATGATCACCAGATATTTGTAATATTTATTACCTAAAATGACAGTAACTATCTACTAGATGATTGGTTGCCAAAAATTAATTATTAAAATATAGTTCTTTGTGTTTCTTTTTTTTTATAGTAGCACGGCAAAATGACTGCACTGTGCCTGATGGTAAGCACAGTACAATCCAAAAACAATGGCGACCACCGAGTGACACAGTATCCATCGCCGGTCGCCGCTGTCATGCCGGCCTGGGAAAAGCTGGATATGCACAGGCTGATTCCGAAATGCGTCCCGCAAAAGCGAATCACTATGACGGGCTTTTTCGCCATATACATGGTGGTTGCGACCCAGTCAGGTTGTAAAATCCTACCACCCCGCTATCGCCATTGTCTCCTTCGTTATTCAGCAGCGTACACCACGTGCAGGTGAGGTTGGCTTGGATGTCTCAAATCTTCGATGTTATTCGACACCCATTACATGCCAACACCTCTTACACCCTATTCGACACCCCTTACACCCCATTCGATACCCCTTACACCCCATTATTCATTTCATATTATTATCTCATTCCTATTAAATGTGCAAAAAATGTAAGTTCATTAACATAATCTTAGAACTGATCGAGAGTTCATCACAACATTCTTGTAGTCGAAATTCATATATCTGTATCTATGTATGTAATTTGAATTATATTTTCGTTTTGGTAACTTCGGCAGCCATTTTGTTATATCTAGATACCGCTCTTTCGTCGACATAACTCAGTAACCATAGTAACGTATAAGAATATTGTATCGAATTCAATGAGCACTATTTAAACTGTCAAATATTAAAAACTGCTTAGACAGATATAATGTTTTATATCTTGATCAAGACGTCAGCTCATTCATTGTTAACAATTAAATGTTATAATTATTAATAGTAATTTTGAAGATGGAAAGGGTCTTTCTAATATGATATTAGACAATGAACGTATTACTTATTAACAATATGGGCATATCATATTGCCTCCGGCTCCCAGGGAGGTAGAGGCGGAGAGACGGCGTCTAAGGGAGGACGCCGTCGAAAGGTGGCAGCAGGACCTGGCGGACGAGCGGTTTGGGCGGTTCACTGTGGACGCCGTCCGCCAGGTCCTGCGGGCGTGGAAAGAGAGGGAGTGGGGCTCTCTGACGTTCCGACTGGTGCAGGTACTCACCGGACACGGTTGTTTCGGATGGTACCTGCACCGGATCGCACGCAGGGAGCCGACCGCCGCCTGCCACGAGTGCGGCGCAGCCGAAGATACCGC
>MU159130.1:53252-98092 GCA_015888305.1 Antheraea pernyi | reverse complement strand
GTTGGCCTTCTTCTGCGAGGAGGTCGTCTCGCAGAAGGAGGAGGCGGAGAGGGCCCGCGAGGCAGACCCTGAAAGTGGCCGTCTCCGCCAAAGGAGGACAGGCAGGAGGGGAAGGCGCTTCGCCCAACTCCTCCTGCCACCGTAGCTGGACCTGAGGGGATGGGCCGGGGGGCCCATCTCCTCATTGCACGGGTTCGGCGGACGAGGGGGGGCAGCTGGTGTGTACCCGGTCTGTCCCTCTATGGGTAGGAGCCCGGCGGTCACCTTCCGCCGGGCGGACCGTGGGGGTGGCTCTACAAGGTTGATTAGCTTGTTCGGTCCCTTGCCGCCCCCACAAAACGGTCTGTCGGTACACCGTGGGGTTTTAGTCCGTGCGACTCGGACATAACCCACCCTCTCCCCCGGGAGGGTGGCGTATCCATAAGGGATTTCCCCACGTTAAAAAAAAAAAGGTTAAGGTTCCAAATATATTGCTGATAATAAACCTCATTTGACACACTGTTAGTATTTATATATCTAATGTATACATATACTTACATGTTATTGTAAGTGGCGTGCGTGTAGATAGTACTTACAATTGTTTTTAAAGAGTATTTGCATTGAAGGTCGTAGGGCTACGTGTAGCGTAGTTACTAGTTTCAGCGTGAATGGATCGCCACGCCCGGTGTAATACCACCCTTTCACAGAACACCGACGTGAAGTAGCAGTGCTTGCATTGTTGCGTTTCGCTCGGTCAGTGAGAGCGCCGGAGGCCCATCTCCTTCCCTCCTTTCCCTTCCCCTTTCTCCTTTCCCTATCTCTTCCCAATACACAGGCTGGCAACGCACTTGCGACTCCTCTGGTGTTGCTAGTGTCTATGGACGGTGGTGATCACCGAACATCAGGTGACCCAACTGTTCGTTTGCCTGCTTTTGACATTAAAACAAATAATATAACTGTGCATGGTCTGACAATTTTATATTTCTTTAATAAAATTTAAAAAACGCATGCGGAGCTGCGATTACAGCTAGTTCATTCATAAAAAAATTACTTGTTACTTTACCTAAACCTACAAATATTCAATACTCATAAATCTGTCAAACTTTTCAATATAAATTATGAATGTTTATTATACAAATTTTATTCACAGAACATAATTATACTTACTACATAAAAGGGATTCAACGTTTGTTTCCAACCTTGTAATTCGTTTACTCTCCTGAATTATATAGCAGATACGGTCGTCTATCGGTCTTGGGTTTTGTATAAATACGTTAGACTGTTTGGATATTTAATGTATGATTCTTCCTGAGTGATGGAATTTCTACGGAATGTTTATAAGAAACTCTTTTATTCCCATTTATTTCGTAATTTACCGAATATAGCTTTAATTACGACCTTGCGGATAGAACAGTCAAGAGATTAACACAAAACAAATTCAAATTATTAGTATAGCAATTTAAAATTGTAATTTATTCATGTTTAAGTTGTCTAGATATTACATTTATAATATTTGTGAATGAAATATATTCGTAATAGACGAATATTTCGTAATAAACATTTATTTATAGTGGGACAACACCTTCTATAGAAACATCATTTTTCAAAGTCGACGGTTCCCTTAATAATAAATATCAAAAAGTAATGATAGAATATAAAATAACAAAAATATCGACAATAAAAAGAAAAGAACGAAAATAACCATAACCTATAACTGACATCGAAATTATACTGCAACTAGCACTGACACCGACACACGTGTCAGCGTGGGTGCCGTAGGGAAAAGTACGAGCGCGGGCGAGCTCCGCTCCGCCTTCACCTCTACTTTATCCCCCTGATACCTAAATTTGTGTTCTGCGTATCTATTTCAGAGCGGTCAAAAAGTTTGACGGGATCTGTATTTGACTGCAATAAAACTTGATATCAAATGACAATGCCTAAGACGGTAAAACATGCTAAACGAAGAGGAAGACTGTTTCTCAATCGTACCTACCGCTAATCTATGTATACTATAATAAAACTGTAACAAGGCCAAATCTGTACATTAAATATTTTTTGGAAATTATAATCGGGGTAGACTTTGTTATCGCCATAGAAGCCAAAAATAACCCTTTTAAAATTTTTGTCTGTCTGTCTGTACCTGTGAACACGCATCACTGTGAAAGTAATGAACCGATTTTGACGAAAGGACGAAAGTCAAAAAATTGTAGTTAATGAAATTCTTGACGGATTTTGGTAAATTTTGTTTGTGCTATAGCGGACAGATTAGCTAAAAATTTAACCTATATTTCCCTAAGCTACCTACTTTAAAAAATACAAAAAAAAATATCGTTGGGTTCCGAACCGTCGACTCCGTTGGACCATATAATGTCCAATACGTTATAAATGAGCTACGGCTACATGACATTTCTATGCGTAATTATCAACCACATATGAATCACCAAAGGTTTTTCTTCTGACTTATTTGCTAGGACTTACACTCCGTGGATGGAGGTGATCTCCGAACATGCTAATTACCTAGTCAGCTGGGGTAATTACGCTCATTAATCCCTTCACGTGTAACCGAGCCCGATGTTCATAATTGGTGGGTTATTTTTATTGAGGAAAAGTGTCAGAATCTCTGTCATTCTAGCCGTGAATTTTCGTCTGGTAACCGTCGCGATAACGGCGAATTACTTAACGCACTGATAGTCATTGCCACACTTCACCTTCACCTTCACCTTTATATTTTGAACATGCATCCACTCAAGATACCCGTGCAGCTGGACATCTGGGAGGAATTACTTAATAATTAGACAAATGTACTCAATCTTAACCCGCTGGACAGTCGAAAACCATATAGGTTTGAGTTCCATACAAACGAATGTAGACCTAATGAGGCATAGGTCACTAGACTGTTGGCAGCATAAAAAAATTCCCGATTTATTACAAAACTTTGAAAAATAACAAACTATGTATTGTAAATTTATAATGTTTATGTAAAATAGTCGTTACATTGCATTGTAGAAGATGAATCACAATTAGAGTTCTATCAGTACGTGTGTTGTTTCGATATTTGATAAAATTAGTTTTCTAAATATTGTTGAGTCTTGAAGTAGTTGAGTTCAGGTTTGTGAATCTACGATTAAAATAATAAGTTGAGGTGTTTGCAGTTACCATACTATGTTGTATTTATGCTAATACTTGCCTTTGCCTGCGACTTCGTTCGCGTGGAATAGTTATTTCGGGTTAATGTTAACACGCAGCGAAAGCACTTAAGAGGAAAAAAGACCATGATTTTGAAACTTTGAAACTCGGCAGCGATAAGTCCGGTCCTACTGCCACCGCCAGAAGGCGGCGCTGCTCTCCCCACGCAGCACACTCAGACAGAGTGTGCTGCGCGGTATCTTTGGCTGCGCCGCACTCGTGGCAGGCGGCAGTCGGCTCCGTGCGTGCGATCCGGTGCAGGTACCACCCGAAACAACCGTATCCGGTGAGTACCTGCACCAGTCGGAACGTCAGGGAGCCCCACTCCCTCTCTTTCCACGCCCGCAAGACCGGGCGGACGGCGTCCACAGTGAACCGCCCGAACCGCTCGTCCGCCAGGTCCTGCTGCCACCTTTCGACGGGCGTCCTTCCTTAGACGCCGTTTCTACGCCTCTACCTCCCTGGGAGCCGGAGGCTCCCCCCTTCGTTTCCGTACACTCGTACTCGTGAACTCGTACACGGCGGCGAGAACTCTTGCCTCCAGCTCCCAGGGCAGGGAGCCGGCAAGCGTGAAGGCCGCCGCCGAGGACACTGTCCGGTACGCCCGGATTGCCCTCAGTGCCACCGTGCGCTGCGCATTGCGGAGCGCACGCACGTTTGCGGCACCGAGGGCATCAGCCCAGACTGGTGCCCTGTAGGCGGCCATCGCCCGCACGACTCCCATGTAGAGTCGGCGGCACCCGGCGCCCGGCCCCCCTATGTTCGGGAGCAACCGGCCGAGTGCCGCAGAGGACCAGTAGTTCCTGAGATTACCCCCTACAACGTCACAAACTCACAAACTTTACCTCTTTATAATATTAAGTATAGATTAGTATTAGTATAGATTATTAAGAGAGGTAAAGTTTTGTTTTCGAGGAATGCTTGGTACTACTGATCCGATTTCAAAAATTCTTTCACTGTTAAAAAGGTATATTATCCCAACTTTAGTATCTCAGTGAAAAAGGTGATTTATATGTCAAAAGTAAAATAAATTTGACAAAATTAAGATTGAATGCAGATTTCACGTATACTTTACAAATTCTTATAAAACAAACAACTAAAACAAAATGGAAATTTAGTGTAGAAAAAGTTTAACTTTTACGGTATGTTAAGTGATGAAGTTACAAGACTGGGAAGACATTTGTCGGCAATATATGTAAGTTAGTTTTCATTTTCATTGGACACTTTAGATAATCCTGCGAACAGGTTCTAGGCTCATTTTAAAAGATTTCTCACATTCCAACTGGGTATATGTTTGAGTGAGTCCCTGGATAGTTTGGATTAATAATTGGAAGTGCAATCGCTGCAATCGGGTTTTAGATTTTTTACGATGATTTGCGTTTAAAAATACAATTGAAACCGGTAATAACCGATTTGGTGCAGACGAAGTTGCACGCGTCAGCTAGTGGTTAATAAATGTGATGACATGGTGATCTTTGATGGTGATGGTGATCATGACGATATTTCATCTATATTTCAAATGAAAAGGATAGATTCAGAGGTCGGGCATATAAATAATACTTTGAATGAAATTTATTATTAGTTTGCATCAAATAACTTATTGTTGAACACAGGTAAAATAAATGTATGAGATTTATTTTGCCTAAAGTTTCACTTGTTAAACGTCTAATGTTAAACGTCAAGTCAGTCTTGTTGTATGGTTGTGAGTACTGGAAGGCAATCGTAGATCTCACACACCAGCTCCAAGTCTTCGTTAACCGCAGTCTACGTCATATATTGAGAATCTTCTGGCCAGAGACAATCAGCAATGTAGATTTGTGGAAAATGTGCCATGAAGATCCCATAGACCATCAAGTGCGACTTCGAAAATGGACCTGGATCGGCCACACTTTGCGAAGGGACAACAGCTATATCCCTAATAAGGCATTGGACTGGAATCCGCAAGGCATGCGGAAACGTGGTCGACCTAGACAAACCTGGCGAAGATCTGTGCTTGCAGAGTGTGCGAAAATTGGGCTTGCTTGGAGTGAGGTGAAGCGTCAAGCCATCGACAGATCGAGATGGAGAAGCATTGTGTCTGCCCTCTGCCCCGACAGTTTGGGGACATAAGATCCCAAGAGAGAGAGAGGGAGAATGTTCCACGGGTTGATAGTAGAATCAAGACACGATGGGAATTTAGTAGGGTTAGTTGACGATACTGTATTATTGGGTAACGCACTTGATTCTGGATTACAATGGGATCCTCACATTGAAATAATGACGAGACGATATAAAGATTTGCTGCATTCGCAGTACGTAAGATACGCCAGACATAACTACAAATGTTTTTATATATTTACTTTGGAAATTACTCTATAGTAAAATATGCACAAATATATATACATAATTTTTGTCAACAAATGTATTAGTAATGGAAATTCATGATAATTTTGCTATCGTAACTAATATTATTAATGCGGCATTAAGTTCGTTTCTTCGTTACGATTTCAGGCCTTTAGTAATCTACTGATCACCACAACATTTTACGTAGAACTTGTCAGGCGTACAAAAAAGGACATCATCCAGAAAAAATGAACTCTTCCTGAGAGATAGATCATATCTATATTAACGCGAACAAAGCCGCGAGCAAAAACTATTTTCATTATAAATACACAAAAAATAATTAACCCAATTAATGAAAACTATAGTGGGTATAATAGCTAGCGCCAAATAAGAGCTCATAAAAACCAAACTTACAGAGTTTTTTTTTAATTTTTGGACAACAATCTAGTAAATTATTACTACCATTGTCGAGTTAGTAACAATATTACAAATGTACCTTGTGATTATTTCAATGTTTTGCCAAGATGGTGGCTCTCTTGTAAGAATTTTTCGGGGAGTTTTTGTGTCACCTCAGAATTCGTGCTGCGTGATTTCCATCCACATCACTAATGCACAATAATTGCACAATAAAATGCCATCTTTATCTCAAAATATAGAGTTAAATAACACAAGATTATAAAAAAAAGCCAATAGATAACAGACTAAGGATGCCGCCAAAAACTCCAACACCGAACTTTATGGTTGTTAAAAAAGGAAATTAGACTGTCCAGCTTTAACATTTATTTATTTTATATATCTGTTTTGTATTCATGAGTTAGCGACGCTAAATTTGTGATTATCGATCTGAAAAACTCGGAGTAAAACACAATTGATAGATAGACAAAAAATAAGTTTGTTCGTTATAACAAATGTTATTTGAAGTTTGAAAAATCGCTCCCTTATACTGTTTAATATACAAATACAACTATTAGATACAAAAGTTTATTATTATCAGTATATTTTGAATATAAACTTTCGATATAAATATTCACCTTAGAGTCCCGAGCGAATTGTAAACATTTACACTCAAAGTATCAGCTCAAACTATTTAAATGTAACCCCAGGACCCCTGGGTCAAAGACTTACCGTACAAAGACCTTTAACTCCGGTATGAAACGTATATGGAAAATGCAAGTGTAATTTCATACTGAGGGAAAACCTGTATATTGTATTACAATCATAGTTCAATAAAATATACAGAGGTGGCATTATTCTGCGATTTATTTTTAATTTCTTCTGACCTGTAGAATAGAGTATTAAAGTGGAAATAATGGATAATTAAGAAATAGTAAAATAAAGAAGATGGTAGAAAAAAAGTGATATACATGAGCTTATAATAGAAAATTTAGGGTGTAAGGGGTGTCGAATAACATCGAAGACTTGAGACATCCAAGCCAACCTCACCTGCACGTGGTGCACCCTGCTGAATAACGAACGAGGCAATGGCGAAAGCGAGGTGGTAGGGTTTTACAACCTGACTGGGCGTATTTGGCGAAAAAGCCCGTCTTAGTGATTTGTTTCTGCGGTTCGCGTTTCGGGATCAGCCTGTGCATATCCAGCCTTTCGCAGGCAAGCATGACAGCGGCGCCCAGCGATGGATACTGTGTCACTCGGTGGTCGCCATTATGTTTGGATTGTAGTGTGCTTACCATCAGGCACAGTGTAGTCATTTTGTCGTGCTACTATAAAAGGAAAAATAGGATAAGCATAATAAATATATAAATACGTAGTTGTAAGATTATCAAAATTAAAATTGATATCAAAATATGCTTTTTAATATAAATGATTCGTAGTTGTTAATTGATAAATAGCAATTTCAAAGGAGTTTGCTTTACTTATTCATTTAGCAATTTATTTATTCTATTGTATTAGTGGCCGACGCTTTAAAATAACTTTTCAAATAACAAATAAAAACATTAACTTTATCAGATTTACATAAATTTGTAAATATGAAAAATGATGGCTTATTATTCACTTTGGTAAAATACTTTTGCTGATTTTACATTCAAGATTTGACGCTATTTCATATAAAAAGTATTAAAAAGACCGCCCGCAATTCAATATCATATTATGAGAATGTTGAAATGTAAATGAAAAACTCTCAACCGTTTGCAATTTCATTTACATGTAGTGCCAGTCTGTTACAGTCCCACTACTGGACCAAAGATATGTGCTCAAGGCAAGGTACGGGCATATTCACCACGCTACCTCATGTTGTGTTGGCAATTTTAGATACCGAAAAATTCACAGATCTGTACTAATTTAGTTCTTAACTTTTTCAAAATAGGTATTATTATAAGAACATTTTCAGATTAAAATCTCTTCAGGACCTTTTGCTTCACCGTCAACTGACAGTGTTGTAAATTCAAATTAGCAATTATACTCGAATTCCGAAGAACTCATTTGTGTATAACCTGAGAATATTAGATTGTTATTTGACTGGATAAGCCACGATTGCACACCAAATATTTTCACCTCACAAATATGTTCATCAATCGTAATGGAGTAACATGTCTGTATGTTTTACAACTCTTTGATTTTTCTGTTATCTTGTTTTTAAATGTTTGTTGTTAATTCATAATGAACTTTGGAGGTAAACATATTAATTTTAAAATTTAAATGTATAGTAATGTCTATATGAGTGATGTTAATAATACATATGTTTTTAAAATGGGAAAACTTTAATATAAAATACTTTTAATAATAAACATGTATGTTTAGGTGGTAGAGCCACGCTGAAGCTATTATTGGTTTCAGCATGAATGGGTCAGCTCGCCCGGGATACTACCACCCTCTCATAGAAAACCGACGTGAAGTAACAGGCTGGCATTGTTTCGTTTCGTTCGGTAAGTGAGAGCGCCGAAGGCCGTGACTTTGTCTGCATTTTCATCCTTAGAAAAGATTATGTCTGCACGGAACTATTTATTTTTTCTAAAATTGAAGTTTGCCAGTAAAAATAGTGCTAAAATTGGTTTAACTGTTTCGAAGATTAACTGGAACAAACGGACAGACTAACATAAATTTTAAAATTTTTGTTTTATAGCTATCTTATATACTTTCATATAAATTAAGTAAAAAGTTGTTACTTTGAAATTACCAACAGACTTTTCTATTGTTTAGTACGGTTGACAATCCTGGTTTTGAACTTATTGGCTTATGTTAAGATTCGTCTTAGATAAATATTGTCAAGAACTTCTAAACTTAATAAAATATAAAAAAAATCGAAGTATTGAATAATACATAAGAGTTATTTAAATATAGGAAAATACTACCGAAAACAATCTCATAAAGCCGTATGTTTTCAAATTTATTGAAGACTTTCAAACATTTTCGAACTGACTACGCTATTGAACTAGCAAGGTCTTAACAGCTTCACCGGGCTACTAAGGCGATCGCTTAAAGCACTCAGCCGATTTTATTTTGACAACTAGCTCAAAGGTGCGCGGCACACCTCGGCTTTGGCTGTTGCCTGATACATGCACTTTCAAACATAAGATTTATCAATAAGCAGGTAATTAGGAAGCCAAAAACCTTATTTTAAGATTTCTACCGTCAATTTATGAAGCTGTTTTTAAGTTAACGATGTGGTTAAAAAATACCCGAATGTTGATGACCATGTTACGGGTCACATTGTGTATATGCGCATTTTATAGCATGCGTCATAAGTTATTTTTACATAACGGTAATGACTTGCAAGTCTATAACCATGCATATTAGTTTGATAATAATTTTTATACCTTAAATATATATATATAGATTTTAATTTATGTTCTTCTTATTACCATTTTCTCACTTTTTTTTTAAATAGTAGCACGGCAAAATGACTGCACCATGCCTGATGGTAAGCACAGTACAGTCCAAAAACAATGGCGACCACCGAGCGACACACTATCCATCGCTGGTCGCCGCTGTCATGCCGGCCTGAAAAAAGCTGGATATGCACAGGCTAATCCCGAAACGCGACCCGCAGAAGCGAATCACTATGACGGGCTTTTTCGCCGTGTAAATAGTGGTTGCGACCCAGTCAGGCTGTAAAACTCTACCACCCCGCTTTCGCCATTGCCTCGTTCGCTATTCAGCAGGGTGCACCACGTGCAGGTGAGGTTGGCTTGGGTGTCTCAAGTCTTATGATGTTATTCGATACCCCTTACATCCCAAATTAAGTAGGGTCAGTACAGCAGGTTTTCATTTTCCACTGTCCTCTGTCAGGTGTCATCTCAGTAGACTCACCTGTGGGCCGCGTGGTGTACACAACCCACATTAAAATACGGACGTGCCAAAAATCCAAGTTTTAATAATTATAAAGACATATACAGAAATACAGTGTACAATGTATAACGTAATATAAAGAGCACAAGATTTAGAGCGCGCGATACGTGTCCAGTAAAGTATCTCCGCGAGTAGGCGGGTGAGGGTGCGCGGACGCCGCTCGTTAAAGCGGGCGGTAAAGCCGGCGGTACAGGAACATAGGAGCCAGAAATTTATTAAGATTGTAAGGTGTTGGTCCAATCTGTGACATAGTATGCCACATACTCCCCCTGTGTAGACCGTGACTAAGTACACATAATATGCACATATCATTTTTCACACAATCCATCCATACGTTTTTCAATCTTTACTCCACCTTTATCCACTTTATCCACCTTCACACTCAAGACTTTTCTAGTTACATGACTTTCATACCCGTAATAATCTATTACTTCTCAACTTTTCTGTCACTGGTGCTATTTTGAAACTTCATCTAACATACTCATTCTTAATTTTATCCATTCTAGTTACACCACACATCCATCAACTCGTGTCATAAGTGGTAAACGAACAGGTGGGTCACCTGCTGTTAAGTGATCACCACCGTCCATGAACACTAACAACACCAGAGGAGTCGCAAGTGCGTTGCCACCCTTTGGGGGAAGGTATTAGGGGAAGGAGTAGAGGAGGAGGAGAGGGGAGAGGAGGTGGGCCTCCGGGGCTCTCACTGACCGAACGAAACGCAACAATGCAAGCACTGTTACTTCACGTCGGTTTTCTGTGAGAGGGTGGTACTACCCTGGGCGAGCCGACCCATTCATGCTGAAACCAGTAATAGTTTCAACGTGGCTCTACCACCATTAAACCACCTTCGGCATTCAGATCCAAATAATATGACTGGTCTTATTTAGTTTTATACACCTTAAAGCAGTCGACTTTAATATTAACAGAAAAAAAGTAATCAGTCTAAGTAAAACCGCAGGCGAACGCAAAACGTCTTAAGATTTCAAATCATCCGTATCGTATTATCTTCGTTCCACTACTTTGCTGGCTTATACGTTTGTAGATCATTTATATAGCGAATCAGGAGCGCAGACTTGACACTGGCCAAACGAACGGCGACGCGCGCGCATTACGAAATACAAATTTTAAAAGTGTTCTGTTGTGTCTAAAAAGTTTTTAGTGCTGTGAAAATATTAAAGTAAGTTTACAGTGATTTTATTTATTTAGGTAACAAACAGCCATACATAAATATGTTATAATGATAATAAAAACTAAAAGGCTTAAAGTACCATTATTTAAGAGCAAAATATTTATAGATGATTTTTAAGAATTCGTGGCTTTAATTTAATTAGTATTTACATGATTTAAATTGCAAATTATCTCTTTTTTTCATCTTGATTTTTTTTTACATTTTATTTTACATTTACATCTTAGTTTCCTTTAACATGCACAATAAAGTATAAAGATCTAAAATAAAAACGCATAAAGTATACTTTACATACCAGCTTTATACAGCACATCAGCTACTTTCTTTTTATAAGATAATAAATTATTAGAATATATGTCAACTCTGTTATTATTAATCACTAGCTATGCCCGCGAGTTCGCCCGTGTCGAACCTTATGTAAAAAACAGTTATTAATAAAGTCATCTGAAAGTATTAAGTCCATTTACTTATCTCCATTTCTCTCATACTGCCGCGTCGACATTAAAATTACAATAACTTTCGATAGAGTGGACCGATTTTAATGAAATAAAGACTATGTTATTCTCGAAGATATGCTTAATGATATTCCTGATGTGGTTTTATTATGAATCTAGTACTTTAGCAGAGATGCGTGTTTATATAAATAGATATTTCTAGAAATGATTGCAATGTATTTTATTACTTATTCCTCGACATCTGTAACAATTTATATCTCGAAAATTAAAAAGGTGCAGACACGTTAGACTTAAATTCTTATATATGTATAGATAGATGTTATTATGGAAGGTGATGAGATGGAACTAATATAGTCTGTGGTTATTCATTTATTGTGGTTTAAGAAAAAATAGTAATGCAATTTAAAGAAAATAAAGTTAACCTACTAAGAAAAGATTAAACGTATTTTCATGGCTTTTAACTTGAGTGATGATCTTTTGCACTCTATCAATAATGTGCTACTCTAATCTGAATCCTTCTTTAGCTTTTTATCTTCTTTACATATAATAAGAATATTCATCTAACGTGTCTGTATTTATTCGATATTCGTGAAAAAAATTGTTGCAGGTGTCTTGGAATAAGTTTCAATCATTTTGAGAAATGTCTGTCTGTCAAAAAAATCATAAAACATATCCTCTGGTGTAACTTAGTATTTGTTTCATTAAAATCGGTCCGCTCTATCAGAAGTTTTGTAATTTGAATGACGGCTTGAGTTAAATACGGCATTACCGGGTCATTTAATTTGTATTTATTTTTCTATTATAATTTTCATATTTTATATTTTTATAATAGTTTATTGTATCTAATATTATATTATTATTACTGAGAAAACTCTGAAACCACGAATCCTGAAAAAAAAAACCCGAAAATGCAGTCCTCGGGAATAGGCTAAAGTTGGCTAGTTTTCTATTACATAAAAATGGCAATATAACAAGCAAACCATAATCTTGAAGAACTTCGTTTTTAACCGGAACGGTGGTGCGGCTCAAGCAGACACTAGAAATACCCTACCAAAGCTAAAGCCTACAGAAAAATTGTAAAGCTAAAAGATCCCATCAGACTTCGTAACTCTATAATAATAAGCATAAATACAGTGCTGCAACAAAATAATCCCAAAGACGGTTGATGTCAGGCAGGCGGCCGATCTCCGTTGAACGCACTAATCTCAGGAACTACTGGTCCGATTAAAAAAAACTCTTTCAATAATTAATTTATCAATTAATTAAGGATGAATGAATTGAAATGAAATGAACAAATTAAGAATGTTTCAAAATCGGGGTCGGATTTTCCTTTTGAGAGCTTCCGCTCCGTGTTAGCGGTAGCCCAAAGTAACGTAGTAAAGTAGACCACGCGGACGAAGTCGCGGACTGAAGCCAGTAAAACATATAAATCCTCAAAATCGTACCAATATACGTCTATTGTTACAATATACCTCAGCTTAATCACTCTTCAATCAGAAGGACACAAATAACCTGAACCAAAAGCTTTGGCATGAAATTTTGGATTTCAAAAGGACCACTTTTTTAACTGGTCTCCTTAGTCAAGTGATGAAATATCCGAAGCCTGCTTACATTTATATTTCTTTTCTTTATACTATATAAGTATATATCTGGATAGTATCATATAGATGTAATAAACAATACATTTATGAGCATTAAACGTTTTTTGAGGTGTCAAATATTGACGCATTCGCAAAGAATAGGTTTTTTCTAAGCAGATATTAACACATCAACTATATTACTGAAAACTTTATTTAGAAGACGTTTAAAACTTTTAGCAATTCCAAAGTTTAGTTTCAAATGAGCATTCGTGTGGAATACCTGCTGAGTTCTCTGACGAACGAAATGCAATTTATTAAAAGTTAGAAGAAAGTTTAATGAACAATTATTTGTTCTTTGTGAACACGATTATCCAGTTACGGGTTTTTGAATGCTTGTGAAGATTCAAACACATGTTGTAATAGTCTAAGCATTTCTTAAATAACATATATTCGTTTGAAGTATAAATTGACTTTGTACGATTTTTTACGTAAATCCAAATTCTCTTAAATTGCAAAAATATCGACTAAGTTTTCTTGTATAAATAAAAGCAATATTTACGGCTGTCGTAGGTTAATTTCTCTTAATCATTAACACGCGAGCGGTACGTCCAGTGTACAATTATTATGAACCACTGTCATTCATTTGCAATTTTGTAAAACGATTCGTTGCAAATATAATAATAGACAAGAAAGTAGCGAAGTAAGGCAAGTAAGTTGTGAGTTCTATTTTCATTAGTGTTGTCTAAATTATTACTTATGTAGTGATGTTGAATTCTGCAACGAGTCTGAATAATTGGTGAAGAAAATATAGTAAAAGCATAGCTCACTTAACTATGTCTACGACTTGCAGAAATAGTAGGAATACAATTTAAAATGTGGGATGCGTTGTAATTTATTTATATACCAGCTGAGCCCGCGACTACGTTCGCGTGAAATTTTATGTACGAAAATAGTAATTAATAACACGGTAAGATCACGACAAGTGGATTCCCCTTTTCCCACTTGATTATGGAATTGAAATGAACATATTTCAATACAAAGTAGTCACTATCAAAAGGATACATTAAAACGGTTTTTTTAAATTTTCATTTTTACAAATTTTTTTTTGAAAATGAAAATATTGGAGACTTTTATTTAAAAAATAGATTACAGAGAAACCGTAAAAGATATTTCAATAAAATTTTCAATATTTGTTGTTTAATATTTACAGTTTAATAAATAATCGATAATTTGAAATTATTTATTTATTAACATTTTGTTATTAAACTTTTAAATAAAGCAATGAAAATTGTAATGACTTCTCCATCAAAGTATGAAACAAAATTTTTTTGGAACATGCATTATACATTAAAGTTTAATATTTTGAAAGAAAATTTCACTGCACGCCATTGGTTTAAACAATATGAATTTATTTATCCCAGAGCGGCGAGCACTGTCAGTACAGTGAAGACGCGCACGCTGTAGACACTGACACAATGTCAATCAGTGTTAGTAAATACTAATGAGTTTTTACAATGTTAACACTGTGTTAATCATTTAATTACAATACTCCAAAATTTTCATTTACAAAAAAACGTAAAAATGAATAAAAAAACCGTTTTATGGTATCACTATTGATAGACACTACTTTATATTGAAATTTGTTAATTACAATAACTTATGATAGAGATAACCGATTTTAATAAAACAAAGACCAAATGATACTTGAGGACATACTTGATGATTCTTTGGTGAGGTTTTATTGTTAACACAGTAATTTAGCAGTGTTGCGTGTTCGAATAAATCGACGGAGAGACATTTCTAAAAATGATTGAAATGTATTGTATTACTTTTTCCTCGACACCAGCAACAATTTTTTCTCAAAAATCTATAAAAAATACAGACGCGTTACATATACATTCTTATTATATATATATATATATATTTTTATATATATATAAATATTTATGATAAAAATACAGTTATTAGAGGCTCAATGACATAAAAATTACTGAACCTATAGGCATAGGACTATGATCATTCGAAGCGAAATTGTTCGTAGATGATTCTTGTCTACTCGTTTTTGAATTCGTTTGACCGTTTCTCTTTTTTTAATGGCCAACTAAACGAAGTTCACCTAATACAATAATTTATTTTTAGTATTCCTCCCTGGTTTGGTTCATGTTGATCAGTTATTTGGTGGCATTGTTCAGTTAAAGCAGTGACATAATAACTTCACCGTTAGATTCCAATTGCTTTATAAAATCAGATCTTCCTGGAATTACTCAAATATAAAACTTAAAGTATACTTAAATTGGTTATTATATAATATATATCCATTATTTAGTTAACACTAGCGGGCCCGGCAGACGTTGTTCTGACTGGATAATAAAACAATCCTTGACAAATTATATACTAAAAAGTTCCTCATGAATCACTTTATGCACTGGTGAAAACGGCATGAAGATCCGTTCAGTAGTTTTTGAATTTATCGCGAACAGACAGACAGACAGACAGACGCGTTAGAGGACTTTGTTTTATACTATGTAATGATATATGCGTAAGTTTTTTAATACAATCCACTTTGGCTATTAATATTTCACCGTCTTGATGGTATTTGATTCATATCTCATATTATCTCAGTTACATATTTAATAGTTTCATTACCGTCTCTGATTAAAATGGAATCCGACATGACAAATTATTTCTCGATTACGCGATAGCGAGGCTTTACTGAGTTCGCAAAACTTTAATATTGATTGTGTGGAACATCCCGCGGTAATGTTATTAGTTTTAAACTCAAACTGGGGACGTACATTACTGTGTTATATGTTCATAATTTGAGTAAGTAACGAGTTATTAATAACCTTTGGAATTTACTGTATCCTCAAAGTATATTAACCTGTGAACATCTAATATTTTTTTTTATGTCATAGGTGGCAAACGAACAGGTGGGTCACCTGATGTTAAGTGATCACCACCATTCATGGACACTAACAACACCAGAGGAGTCGCAAGTGCGTTGCCAACCTTTAGGAGAAGGGTTAGGGGAGTGAGAGGGAGAGGAGAGAGGATAGGAGAGGGGAGGTGGGCCTCGGGCGCTCTCACTGACCGAACGAAACGCAACAGTGCAAGCACTGTTACTTCACGTCGATTTTCTATGAGAGGGTGGTACTACCCCGGGCGAGCCGACCCATTCATGCTGAAAGCAGTCTTAGTTTCAGCGTGGCTCTACCACCATTAAATAGAAGCAGTTTACACGAAGATTATTGAAAATTGTTTTATACGTTAACTTACTACTGTTTACTTGAACTCGCTAATCTCAGTAACTACTGGTCTGATTTGAAAAACTCATTCAGTGTTAGATAGCTAATTTATCGAGGAAGGCTATATCATCAAGCTAAGACCAATAGGAGTGGAGCACCAATGAAGAATCTGTCGAAATAGTTTTTTTTTCCTTTTGTGTGCTTCCGCTGTGCCCAAAGCCCAAAGTAACTATTCCACGCGGTCGATGTCGTGGGCAAAAGCTTATTTCTATATAAATTTCTTGTAAAGCTATGCTTTGTTACAGTGTTTTAGACTATTTTGCTATTTTTTTATCTACATTTTATGTAAATATTTTGGTATTTAAATTCAATGTAAAATTGAAAAACGGACTGAATTGGTTATGTTAAAATATGG
The DNA here is from genome assembly GCA_015888305.1 of Antheraea pernyi. Classification (NCBI taxonomy): domain Eukaryota; kingdom Metazoa; phylum Arthropoda; class Insecta; order Lepidoptera; family Saturniidae; genus Antheraea; species Antheraea pernyi. The sequence continues at coordinate 81,413 of MU159130.1, read as the reverse complement.
TTATTTGTTTAAGTGGTATTATAATTCGAACTACAGACTTGAGGGTTTGATTTCTTGAACGATTCAGATAACGTTATCTACTTTTAATCTATTAAGTTTGTACAATTGTAATGTTTTTAATCATTTACTTTTTAACTTAATAATGAGTTTATATGATGTTTTTACTTACACATTTGTATATTTCAAGCAATATTAGCTTGAATAACTTTTGATACACTGAATTTGTACTGTAGCTTTTATCATTAGTAAATAGCATGGATTTAATATCCTTATAATCCAGAAACCACACGCGCTGGTTTTCGAAGCTACAGTTTTACGGTAACTCCTATCTGGGCACGAACTAAAAAGTTCGCTACATCTTATTCTTGCCGTACCGTGAAGCTGTGGAACAATCTCCCGGCTAGTGTGTTCCCTCCTTCCTATAACATGAGGTCCTTCAAGCGTAACGTGAAGAGACATTTACGCAGGCCGGCATGACAGCGACGACCGCTGGAGGAGGTATCTCTCGGTGGTCACCGTTATTTTTGGATTGTACTGTGTTTACCATCGGGCACAGTGCAGTCACTTTGCCGTGCTACAATAAAAAAAAAGAATATTTCACATCAAAAGTAGCTAAAAATATCGTTTGATATACAATTATATACGCTGTGAGATATCCTGTTATGTTTGATATTATTATTTGATCTTATTTTACCGATATGATGTTAGGTTTTCCTGAAATTGCTGAAATAAATTCGTTTCTATTTATCACAGATCTCATCATGGCGATGACGTCAACAGTCCTACGCGTTTTATTAACCCTGACAATTATACAGACAGTAACAGCGGAGGAAGATCGTTATTTAAGATATGTCAAAGATTCGTGTTTTCAACGAGGCGAGGCTCTCTCTTGTTTGAAATATAAGGCTCTGAAGATTGTAACAAGAACGATATTTGGAAATATACATTTAAATGACACAATTAAAGCCAATCAGATGATTAGCCTTGTGCCTTTGGACGCTGAAACTATAGAGAAAATATCTAGCAAGGAGAAGATAGACGTATCGGATGAACCGAAGAGTTTTTTGTCCGAATGGACAGAAATAGCTAAATATTTTATGAAGCTTATCCAAGAATTCTTTAAAATGAAAGCGCTAAGAGTCAACCTTCCTGAAGGAGCTCGAACTGTAGAAGAGGAAGAAGTAGACGATGATGGTGAGTTTAGTATGAAAATTAACACTAAGATGAAGAGTAGTAAAGCATATTTATTTAGTAGTCTTTGTATTGCAACGTTCATATATATGCAGATGTAATTGTTTCCCTGCTTTTGTTACTGGTTCAAATGCTTTAAGATTTATTATATCAGCTCTTAAATGATTTATATCCAAGTGAAAGAATTCTTGGGGTGAAGGAACAAGGTTAATGACCATGATGTATTGCCGATGACTAATCGCTGAAATTCGTATAGTTCTATGTCTTTTACCAGTTTCTTATTTATTATGAGAAGATCTCTCAAGCGTTCATAACTTTATGATGTCTATTTATAACCATCTGTCAGTTTTATTTTCAATTCAGTTTTTTGTTTACTTATTAAAGAAACAACGGCATAGAATGCATTTGTAATTATGAAAAAAAACTGCTTAATTTAAGATTCTTACGAGTGTATTATCTAATTACAAGGGAACTAAGGATTCATATTTGAGATGTTTATATATAATATTTATATAAATGATAGAGATCTAGTGGTTGATTGGTGGAATATCAATGCGACGTCCACAGGTTCGAACCCTGGCATATATGAACGAAGTTTTCGGAATTCACGTACCTTTAGGTACTAATCTAAATTAGTATCACTATAGGCTGACGGTGAAGGAAGCAATCGTGAGGAAACCTGAACCTGAGAAACGTTCTTGTGGTACTACTCTGTACGAGAAAAAACATAGAACTGTCGATTTCTCAGAGTTTGAAATCGCCAATACGTCGTGGGCTGGCGTAGTGATTACGCCCGTACCTTCCCTCGGGTAGCCTATAGTAGGACTGTAGTGGGTCTCTTATATGCCCATGATGTTGATTATATAATTGTGAACAATTTTCTTAATGTTCTTAAACATCTTGTTTAAATCAAAAGATAATAAAACATTGAAATAGAACGTAGACAGAGTTAAAATAAAAGTGGATTTAAATTAAAAAAAAAAATTACGGTAAATTAATATAATTATAAGAAAGTCGCGATTATAAAAATTATAAGAACTTGTACCTATTGGATTATTTTTTTAGAAAAAGAAGCAACAAAAAGTTATTGTAGCTGCTTCTCACAATGTAAATTATAGGGAAACTAGCTTTTGCTCGCGACTTCGTTCTTAAATGCTCAATAGATCATCATGCAATTAATGGTTTCGTCATTAATAGATCGGCTTGACCTGGGTAGTACCAGTAGTCTCACAGAAAATGACGTGAAGTAACAATGCTTGCATTGTTGCGTTTCGTATGGTCAGTGAGAGTGCCGGAAGCCTAGCTCCCCTCCCCTCCCACTTCCCTTACTCCCCCTCTACCCCATGACAGGTTGACAACGAACTTGCGACTCCTCTGGTGTTGATCAGTTAACATCAGGTGAACCACCAGTCCTATAATATTAAAAAATAAGACGAGGCAGCCATAATGACTGCCGACAGAAGTGAAAACTCATAACAATGGAATAACTGTGTTTTCTTTTGAATTTTAAATTAATTGTGGTCTGAATTATTTACTTTTGATAATTTGCAAATTGAATTTATTAACATTAGTCTGGTTCTCACATACATTGGCACTCCCAAAAATAAATTATATATGTGTTTATATAGATTATGAATTAATAACACATATGATGGGCTGCACAATCTACAATACAAAATATCAATATTACATATACATTGTACACCAGCCGCTATATTACGCGTCGCTAGTCTGACGCGAGCCACGCGAGCGCAATACGGTCGGTCACGCTTACGCATATGTCATGACGCGAAACCATAAGTTTATCTCCTGACAAAAAATACCGCTCAACGCGCCTAAAGAATCTTTGACTTCAAAAAGTAAACAACTAAACATTAATAGAGTGTTTATTGAAGTTATACTTCTTTTGGCGCGTTAGGGAAAAATGATGAGAGTAAATTTTTTACGATGCACGCGCACACCGTCACGAAAAACCGACACCCTAAAGTTATTACGATGTGCGCGCACACCGTCACGAAAAACTGATACCCTGAAGTTATTACGATGCGCGCGCACACCGTCACGACAAACTAACACCCTAAAGTTATTATGATGCGCGCGCACACCGTCACGAAAAACCGACATCCTAAAGTTATTACGATGCGCGCGCACACCTTCACGACAAACTAACACCCTAAAGTTATTACGATGCGCGCGCACACCGTTCATGAGAAACCAACACCCTGAAGTTATTACGATGCGCGCGTACTCCGTGCACGAGAAACCGACGCCCTAAAGTTATTACGATGCGCGCGCACACCGTTCACGAAAAACCGACACCCTGAAGTTATTTATAGTCAACATTTTGTTTCTTCGTATCTGTTGTTTGTATTTCTTTGTATTAAAACTTTCAACGTATTAAATACCTTTTTTCTATTGTTACTGTCGTTTTGTCTACAAACGTAGAATAATGCGAAAGATAATTTTTTTGAAAAGATTTTTATCTTGTTATGCCAAAGAAGTATAACTTCTAACGCGTGAGCAAGACAACAACTTGTTTATAAAAAATAAAAAAATTTAAAGATTACAAAAATTGCTGATCGTTATATGAACAAATACGTATATAGCTATAAATACATTAGGAAATATAATTACACAAAAAATTGGTAGTTATTTATTTAGTAAGATCTGATAACTTTAAAATTATATAGAAACCGGATATATAAAATGAAAGTTTCAATATTCCATGGAGCGAAAGCATTTGTGGTCACTCAGAGCTGGGCACAAACAGAGCAAGGACAGACCGCAGTACTCGTAAACAAGTGCTGTGTTAGTTTCAAGGGTTGCGGTTTAGGTGAAGGCTGAAGTAGACGTAAATAAATTATTTGGAAAGAAAAACAGTCAACATTATAAAAAATATCATAAATACATACTATAAAACAAAGTTCTCTGCCACATCTGTCTGTCTGTTCGCGAAAAATACAAAAACAACTGAACGGATTTTTACAGATCGTATAGGTACATATTTTACTGGAGGGCTGGAATTACTCACGTCCGCTGAAAGTGTAGCTCTCAGTCCCCTGCACGTGCACCCCGGGTGCTGCTAGAGAGTAATAATAGACAATAAATTGAACCTCACGACGACAAATAGAGTAATCCATCAATCGAGGACAAGATAATGTGGATACTCAAATAGAGTAAATAGCCATAAAATTAAAATAAATAAACCGAATTGTCGAAACATTTGCCAAATATGTATGTACGAAATTCGAACGCATTATATTAATTTAAAAATGAAAAAGTATAATAATTTAGATTTATTATTTATTTAAGGTTCACAAAACTGAGTTCTATGAACAAAAATGGACACGAACCCTTTTATATGTGAACACAGCAAGCATAATATAAGAAGACAAAGTCATAGTATTAATACAAAGAAAAATGAAATTATATTAAACATTTAAATACATTTTTTTTCTAATTGAGGCCAAAGAAACACAAAAAAATATATCGAATTTGTAACGTAAACTATTACAAAAAGAAAGCATGCGATATAAAGGGCAATGTTGACCTGCGTTAGTTCTTGCTAATGGTAGATGAAAAGTTTGCCTGTTAAGTAAACGACTGCCTATACGTGGCACACTAAAGGGTATTTTTTGAAGAAAATCTGAAGATTCTAGGAAACCGTGTATCAATTTGTATATAAACATTACATCAGCCACCTTTCTACGATTCTGCAATGGTTTCATTTTATAAAGTTCTAAACGTTTGGAGTATGAGTTTAAGCTACTGTTATGGAATCTATTCTCTAGTAAAAACACAACCCTAATAGAATCATAGAACACTTTCACAAACTTTAACCCCCAGTAACGTTAAATGGTATCTGAAATTGACGGGCATTATCAAACTTGTCAGCCCTGATAATAATTTGTAGAAAAGTTTATAATTATTACCGGGTGGAGCTCCGTACAGTAGTTTCGTAGTTGGGATAGAGTTGATTAATAACCTACGGCAGTTTTCCCGATTTATATGGATAACTTTATAAAGTACTTTATATTCTTCGATCAACAATAACTAGATAAAGGGTCACGTACAAAATCGAAGCTAAAAGCTGTCCGCGTAAATATATACTTATGTGTAGCTATTTGTTTACTAAGAAAGGGAGCAAAAAGTTTTAAAACAGTTTTAAGTTCAACCTAATTACAACCGTGCACCTAGTAATAAAGTCACAAATGTTCAAAATATTATCTAATACTTACGATAAAACGAGCAAAGCAATAAATTACTCCCCTTACAAATGAAAAGACAACATAAACAACATTTAGTGTGGATTCAACATTAACACGTAATTAATAAAGTACGTTTTACCGTTATTGTGCGTGTTTGTGCGTGGTTGGAGAGCCTAGGCCAAATATTTGTATCACAGGTTTAAAATCGGTAATTTTGTTTAAAATTTGATATTTAACGTGGTAAACAAAACGATTACTTTTTATATCATACAAATTAACAATGCTATAAAAACAATCGGATTGCGTAACAATTTTGGGTTATCGATAGAGGTACATAGACTCGATGCTAATTAATATAAAAAATGATTGAGGAGAAATATTATAAAAATATCATAACAATTATAATCTATTGTAGTGATATATTTTTTATATTTGGAGATAGTAATACTAATATTAAATAGTCGCTTTAGCGTTATAGCTATGTGGAACCAGTAATAAAAGGACCGGAGTCCTGAGGTTAATTATAATACGGTCTACCTGTTGATCGCTTTATATGCAAGTTCGATTTGCAAACCACGTCCCACGCAACGGAATACAGTACAAAGACCACTGCTACTTTGCAACAGAAAGTTGGCTGTGGCTCTTCCGCTGTAGGACCATGTATTGGTTCTACTACTGTTAACAATAAATAGCAAACATTAGTATAAATAAGAATACATTATATATGGTCACGTGTTTTTATTCAAGACATTAATTAAATATTATCTTGCTATAAAACAGTACCATTTACCAATCCTAAAATATCCAATTTCCAAAACCTTTCCTCAATTTATTGGGCAATTTCGATTCACGGTTGCAAATTAGCTTATATCAGTAAAATCGAGTAACAACTCAAATTAGAATCGGATTCAGCTTTGTTTTGTTTTTGTTTCAAGGGAGAGTCCTTCGCGTATTTTACTGCCTTTCCCCTTACCCTCCTCAAATCCCTTTAACTTAATATCAAAGTATCTCATCTATTGGCACTGAATAGATTGTAGAGGAGTCACATCTTTAAAAAACTCTAATATAGTTAACTAGTTTTAATAGTAGCTTTACTCGCTTTAAGGTGGACTTGACTTATCCCTCTGGAACAGTATTTTTTTTGGAAAAACGTCTATGGTCTTATGCTCTATTATATGCCCTATGGCCTTTTATGTACCCCTGACTAGGAATATGCAAAATTTCCTAATAATCGGTTCAGTGTTTAAGGCGTGAAAATACAACAAACCGAAAAACAAACTCAAATTCGCATTTATAATATTAGTTAAGATACTATATTGCAGATGTGCTCAATCTTGAACTGCTGGTGATCCACCTGAATATTATTAGACCACGTTCGGTCGACTCTGTAGGGCTGCAATTATGACTGATGTAGGATTGTCGTCTAGTTAGATCGTGGTAGCTCCCGCTAAAAACGACAAAGGAAAGTGATGAGAGGTTATTCTGGCCTAATTCCATATCAAATAAATTTTAGTTGTTTATTCATTTCATTTACTTTTAGTTACCTACGTACAAAAGCAAAATCTCTGAATAGTTCTATATCGTTTCGACTCGAAAGAAAAGGCACTAGCGATCCATATTGTACACATGCCATATTGTATTAGTTTACTAATTAGCCTTATGACCCATGCCAAAAAAGTAATTGTTTGTTTGTTTCTAACTCATGCTATCATCAGTTTACTATTCTACATTGCATAACGAACTAAAAATTATTATTTGTGAAGCTATCATTCCCTTGTTTATTACAGCTCCTTTATATTATTATTATAAACTCATTCGACCTCAATAATAATTTTTAATCCAAACATTATAACAACCATTATCCCGTCACGTAGCTGTAAATTTCTATCGAGATGACCATTTAATTATAATTGCAATAGATTTTATCCGGAAACGTCGGCCCGGAAACAATCAGGCTGGAACGTGAGACCCGACCTTTATACCGCCTTAAAAGATGAAACGTAAAGAATTCTATAATTGTATTGATAAAAATAACTTCATAACATTGTTTGTTATAGATATTATTTTTAGAAGGCTTGAAAACGTAACTGAGTTTGTTATTATAGCTAGTTTTGAAATCAATAAGCTCGTGAGCGTGGATATATGAAAATAATGTGTTTTTCCTTCAATCATCTAATGTGTATTCTCTTCCATTTCTCATCGGCAATATTTTTGCAAGTTCTTGTAATAAAAGATTCTTGTGTATACCAGTCGTAAATACTGCTCCATTAAAGCCGATATTGAAAAATTTCATCTATTATCCTTAAGCAGGTTATCCTATTGTTTTAGTTTTATTTTTCTAACGCCTGGTGGAGTTATAAGAATAGAATATTTGAAATATTGCTACTTTTATCAAAATTACAATTTCAGATTCTAAGGATAATAGGTTCATAAATTTACTTATTAATTTTCAGCGCGTGGGAAGAAAAGGAAACTGGCAATTCTCATACCCCTACTGACATTGCTCGCTACGATAAAGACGAAATTCTTATTGGTTCCCATTTTCTTGGCTGTTATGCTGATAAAGAAGTTGTTACTTGCTGCTGCCCTTCTTGTTCCGAGTTTACTAAGTACACTGAAGGCTTGCAAGGTAAATTCTGTTACTTATGTCTTACATTAAATAGTTCTTATTCTTTTGGGAGCACACAGTAGTCTCTGTGGAAGACATTTACTCTGCAAAAAAAAGAATAGTTGGTAAAATCCGTCCTTGTATTCTATAGCCTCTTACACGTAAGTATTATGGTATTCATACTAGTGTATCAAATACAGTAATAGATAAGAAGAGTTTTTGGCTATTATTTATTTTCCATTACTATTGCAAGCAGATATTTATTTTGTAGAAAATGCATTAACCAAAATACTTTGAATACTAAAAAGGTCAATCACTAAACCCGTTACGAATTACCATTGACCGAGTCAATTTTTTGGCATTGGTTATAAATTTTATGAAACGAGAAAGTAAAACCGAAATCCGCAAGCTTTGTCACTTTCCATAGTGAATGTGATGCCATCAACCTTAATTGACTCGGTACAAATCAGTACAGTACTATAATTTGCTGTATTCATATATTAGAAATGCTAAGCATTGACAATAATGTAATATTCATCGAATGAAAAATACATATTAGAAATAAAAAAAGATCTGGTGTAATTTAGAGAATCAAGTAATAAACCTTTACCAATTCCAAAACTTCAAGTAACAGAAAATTAGTAGAAAGTCGATAAAGCGCTAATTTACAGCAGTAAATTAAAAAATAAGGAATAGTACTTTATATAGCCTGTGAGATAAATGTACAGAATCGAATTCAATTATTCGATGTTAATGAAGACAATAATATACATTTGGACATAGTATGACAAATTCCGAATTTTTTCTTTCTCATGCTACGTTTTGATAAGGACAAATTAATTTGCCAAAAGGCTAATAGACCACAAAATGTGGAAATATTTGTATTACTGATCTCGCAGAAATATAGGTTGTTGAGGGCATATGCATGTATTACAAGCAAACAAAATACAGGATTTTAAAATTGAAGGCTAGATAAATGAATTTATGATATCTAAACCCTTTCAATACTATGGGAAGCTTTCAAAGATAATGCCGGTTGCCATTTCCAATAATATATTAATCCATGCACTTACGTGGCGGAGATAAATATATTTTATTCAGTGTTGTTGTTATGTTAATTGAAAGATGTGTTACATGCGGCATGACTATTGTCTATATCGATTTTGGAATATAACTCAAATTCTCTGTTTCCAGACTGAAAGATATTGCATCCAATTCAATTAGATCTATTTAAACATCGTTTATTTGATCATGTAGTTCTCAGTTAAATGCAATAATTCAAATCGAACTTTATAAACTAAATAACTGTGAATCACAATCACTCTTATTGTTTCTATTATTAAAATATTTGCACATTTATTTTACCTTAATTTGTCTTTAACTTTTGAAGTGATGTTGGCTTACTTGATAGTGTGCTCGGATGCCGCACGTTCGACGTGTGTTCAAATCCTTGCAATTGAGTCTGTGATTTCGGTGAAGGAAAATATCGTTACGAAAACATAGCATGCTGGTAAGACTTTATCTATTTCCATCTGGATAACTACCACCGTCAAGTTAAAAATCTGTCGCTAAGCACCTTTGTGTGTGTTTCGACAGTTCAATTTGAGAAACCAGTCTCCCTCCTGGTTTGTGTTGTTTACCATCTTAGACCAGATCATAATTTACTATCAAATGATATTGTGGTCAAACACTAGAACCTTTAAAATATAAAGAAAAAATATATAAGACTTTGTATATTTTAAACTTTTCAATTTATATGTTCATCGTCTATTTATTTTTTATGTTATAGATGGCAAACGAACAGGTGGGTCACCTTATGTTAAGTGATCACCACCGTTTATGGACACTAACAACACCAGAGGAGTCGCAAGTACGTTGCCACCCTTTGGGGGGAAGGGTTAGGGGAGGTGGGCCTCCGGCGCTCTCACTAACCGAACGAAACGCAACAATGCAAGCACTGTTACTTCACGTCGGTTTTCTATGAGAGGGTGGTAGTACCCCGGGCGAGCCGACCCATTCATGCTGAAACCAGTAATAGTTTCAGCATGGCTCTACCACAATTAGAATGTTATGCTATGTTTTGTTGTCATTGTAAAATATTTAAGCTAAAATTAATAGCTTCATTTTGTTTTTCAGCACAATCACCCTATGACGCATTACTCATATTTCGGAAACAGTGACTCGAGCGACTACAATTCTGATTATAGCAATTCCTATTCATACGCTACTGGTGGTGGTTACGGCAAGGATTGGGCTGCCAACAGAGCTTATGCTCTTTCCAAACCAAGACTGACACCATCTCCTATGTATGCCACTGCGCCTGGATCTATTGCATAAATATGTGTATCATTTGTTAAATCATCAATTATTTATGTACGCTTGCATTTGGCCACGTTGTGTTACATCTTTGGGTTCACCTTATTTACCGATGCTATACGAAAGATTTTTAGCTTGAAGAAGCTAGATATCTATAAGAATACTAGATTTAAATGAATCTGCTAACTTACTGATGATAGGACCTGATATTGGTTGATTGATTAAGGCATTTCTTTGTGGAAATCAACCATAAGTGAATGTTTTGCATTTTTGCCTGGAATTTAGTTTAAGTGAGATTTAGAGTTGGTCACTCAATTCCAGACGAAACTACGAAGTATAAACTATTCAAGTGGTGAGGTTAATTATACATGACTAGCTAATACCCATGACTTTGTATGCGTTATTTATTATGAGTATCTTATCCATATATGTCATGCATAAAGGAAAAAAAAATTAAAAGTAAATATATACTTTACTTTCAACATTTCTTTGTAAACAATGTCAATCGATTTACATCCCCTCTCCTACGCATGCGCATTACAGCAAGAAAACATATATCGCTGAACGCAAGGCGCTTGTAAAAATAGTAATTTTTTAAACTTTTATTAACTAGCAGTGCCCGCGACTTCATCAACGTAAAACCCGATGTACAAAACATTAACTAGTAAAGTCATCTGACCATATTTAGTCCATTTGCTTATCTACTTTTCTCTCATACTTAAGTCGCGGCGCCATTACAATTACAATAACTTTTGATAGACTGGACCGATTTTTGTGAAACAAAGATTAAGTTACTCCCAATATATGCTTTATGATTTTCTTAGGTTTTATTGTAAACGCAGTACTTTAACAGTGACGCGTGTTCGTACAAACAGACAGACAGACATTTCTAAAATGATTGAATTGTATTCATTACTTATTCCTAGGCACCTGCAACAAATTTTTTCACAAAAATCGATTAAGTTAGATTTACATTTTTATTACATGTTTGTGAAATGGAAGTTTGTAGCAAAGTGACGTCACAGTACTTGTAAAAAATAACTTAGTGTTTGTTTCATTAAAATCGGTTCACTCTATCAAAAGTTATTGTAGTTTCAATGATGACGCGGCGTAAGTACGAGAGAAAAGTAGACAAGTAAATGGACCTAATACATTCAGATGACTTTATTAATCACTGTTTTTTTACATAAGCTTACAGACGAAGTCGCGGGCACAGCTAGTATAAAATAAAATTAAAATAACTCCAATAATGTCACAGAAAACCGGCGTGAAGTAACAGTGCTTGCATTGTTTCGTTTCGTTCGGTCAGTGAGAGCGCCGGAGGCACACCTCCCCTCCCCTCTTCACCGGACTACTAATGTGGTCACAATAATGTGTTGATTAGATATTTTATTTGAAATTAGTGTTCGAAAACAAATGGCCGACAATCGTGCATCTTTTGTTTTTCGTATTATTAAAGAACTCGACTGTATCAATATTCTACTCTAAACAATAAAAAAAGTACACATCTCATTGTTATCTGTAATATTGAAATTATAAAACAGATTATAAGAACGTAGGATAATTAAATAACTTATAAACACAATGTTAACATTATTTATTATAGGTTAAGATCTCAAAATTGTAATTTACAATAATAATTTTAAAAAAATGTGGTGATTAATTTATTCGTTAATTTAATTTTAATGTAAATTAGTATGGAATTATTATTTATTAAATGTGTTATAAAATTCTAGTCATGTTATTTTAATTATACACTAGCGCGCCCGGCGGATGTTGTCACATCCTGATAATTAAGAAAACCCCACTATCCTACCGCAGGGTAACCTACCGGGTCCAATTACGAAAACCATTGTCGCATCCAATGAAACTTACAAAAAAATTAATCAAAATCTGTCCAACCGTCTAGGATGAGTTCAGTCACATAGATGCGGACAGAAGAATTATATATATAAAGATGAATGTGTATGAAATGCTTAATTTATTCGTAACTAACGTATTTAAGTTGATAATTGTTAATACTGCATCCGTCTAAATTGCTTTCGAATTGTACGTCTAGAACGTTTTAGAACATATGATGGGTATAGTGGGCTATCCTTAAAACATATAATCATGCGCTCACACACTTCTTCGTAGATCTATAAAATGGGGAATATCCCAACACACATTGTTTCAGCGTCTTCGATAAAAACTCTCAGACGGCTCGACTTTTTCCGACATTTGTATTTCAACCAATTTACACAAAACCTTGACAAATTATATACCAAAACCTTCCTCGTGAATCACTTTATCGATTGGTGAAAATAGCATGACAATCCGTTCAGTAGATTTTGAGTTTACTGCGAACAGACAGAAATAATAATACATGCCGCAATCTTATCCTCCCCTGTACGATTTCATCTCAATATCTCAATACCTTTTACATACATATAATTTTTCACACAATCCATGCGTTCTTTTGCTGTCTTCCTCTACTCTTATATCCATCCACCATCATACTCAAAACTTACCTAGTTACATCTCTCCTCATGACATGCCCATACCATGCTAGCCTTATTACTCCTCAACTTCTCTATCACTGGTGCCATTTTCAAACTTCCTCTGATATACTCATTCTTGTTCTTATTCAAACTAGTTACACCACACATCCACCTTAACATTCGCATCTTTACTACATGTAATCTTTTCTCATCCGTCTCATTCGTAATACAGCACTCGGGTCCATATACCAAGACTGATCTTATCATAGCTCTCTACATTTTCCTCTTAAGTTTCATCGGCATATTAGAAATATTTACAGAAACCGTAGATACCTAGTTATTTTAACAAAACACTAATCTATAAAAGTAAAATAATAGACGTATGTGTTTGTGTGCGCATCATGCAAAATCCATTCGATCAAAATCGAAATACTCTGTATTCAATTTATGCCATGAGAAGGCACTTATGAAGGTCATTGAGAAGAACCGGCAAGAAACTCGATCTGGTTTATTTTTTCATGATACATAACATATTTTTTTATTATTAAAACATATAAAGTTACATTCGTTTTTGATGGATGCACAGAGAGAGGCGTCACTTCCAGACGTTGCCATCGTTCACATATTCATCCACCCTGCAATAGCCTTTATGTATTAAGACCCGCTTGACATAACACTTGAACTTACTATCTGACTAATCGGTAATGTGTTTTGAGACTTTGTTATAAAATCTAACACTATTACCTAAAAAACTGTTACTGGTCTTAGTGAGCCTGAAACATGGAGCGGCCAGTTTGTTATTCTTTCTAGTATTTATATTATGTCGGTCTTTTACTAAATCCAGATTATCTAAGTTTTTGCGGACGTACATCAAATTCTCAGGAATATATTGGGTGGGCAGAGTTAAAATACCGAATTCCTGAAACTTAGTCCTTGATGATTCGATGAATCTCTATGATTTATTTCAGTTTTACTTCTCAGATATTTGAAACTTATATATAACAAAAGATATCACGATGTTTTCTTTTAATATAAGGTTCTTAAAGTTTAAGATACTACAGTTTTTATAAACGCTGTGAAAGAGAAAATGTAACATTAATAAGAAACCGATATTTAAGTTTCAGTAAACATTTACTTTGATGAAAAAACTTAGTCGTTGACTCACGTAGTCTGAATCTCGTGAAATCGGAAAGTTTCTTTCGACTTTACTGAAAGAAATAACTTTATTGCTAACCTCAATGTTTGTTACATGAAGGAATTAGTAAGAGAAATATACAATTAATATACCACATTTTTTTATTCGTATGTTAGTTTGCTTCGAAAAAAAATTGGTTGTTTGTAAAATCGGTTTACGGGCGCTAATTTAACGTGATATCGTTATAAGAAAACATTGATTGAATTATTCTATATATAGATAGAGGCGTCACAAGTCGAACGCTTAGTGTAAGTCCAGAGTGGACGCTATAATCGAGCGTCGAGCGTGGCGTCGCGTGCGGCGTTCGTGTCCAACAGATGCATTAATACGTGAGTGTCCTGAGTGGCGCGCGAACATCGCTCTTGGACGCTGCACGCTCCGCTGGACGTCCCGCCGAACGCAGATTCACTCAGGCCGTACACAGAGTGGACGCTATAATTGAGCGTCAAGCGTGGCGTCGCGTCCGGCGTTCATTTCAAACAATATGCATTAATACGTGAGTGGCGCGCGAGTATCGCTCTTGGACGCTGCACGCTCCGCTGGACGTCCCGCCGAACGCAGATTCACTCAGGCCGTACACAGAGTGGACGCTATAATTGAGCGTCAAGCGTGGCGTCGCGTCCGGCGTTCATTTCAAACAATATGCATTAATACGTGAGTGTCCTGAGTGGCGCGCGAGTATCGCTCTTGGACGCTGCACGCTCCGCTGGACGTCCCGCCGAACGCAGATTCACTCAGGCCGTACACAGAGTGGACGCTATAATTGAGCGTCAAGCGTGGCGTCGCGTCCAGCGTTCATTTCAAACAATATGCATTAATACTTGAGTGTCCTAAGTGGCGCGCGAACATCGTTCTTGGACGCTGAACGCGCCGCACGCGACGCCACGCTCGACGCTTGATTATAGCGTTCACTCTGGACGTACACTAAGGCCGATCGCGCCTCTCTATCTCTTATTCCGCGCTCTCGCTTGCAACGATCGCTCAGGCGGAACGTGACAATGAGACATGAACAGAAAAATTTCGTTTAATGCGTCTAAAGATGTTTTTACTTCAGAAGCTTGTACGTTAACTTCACTATTTGTTACAATAATTCCTTCAGAAACTCTAAACAACAAGACCATTCTTAGAACGAAGTCGTAGGTATTAATTAGTTTTTAAGTAAGTTCGAATAATAAATAACATCTCTCAAATGATGTTTTCAGCTTGTGGCATAAGAATTGGATTTATTTTGTTCAAAAATATGAATCTCAAATATCGTTTTGTTGTATAAATTGTAACTTAACATATGTTACATAACAGTACTAGATTCTGCCCGTGACTTCGTCCGCGTGGCATAGTTACTTCGGGCTAACGCTAATTTTAACTTGCGACTTTGTTTACGTAGAAGGTGAAAATATTTAATAAATAATACGTACGTTGACCCCGATTTTGAAACATTCTTCATTGTTGTTCCGCTCCTATTGGTCTTAGTGTGATGACATATAGTATATAGCCTTCCTCGATAAATGAGCTATCTAACACTGATAGACTTTTTCAAATCGGACCAGTAGATCCTAAGATTAGCGCGTTCAAGCAAACAAACTTTTCAGCTTTATAATATTAGTATAGATTCTCAAGGGATGTCATACATTTTAGTGTAATCGAATATAGGTACATTGGTTTAGCAATGAAGTCGGTCAACCGATTATGCGTTGTCTATTTGGGGACAATATTACAAAAGTAATAGTTATTCCTTACAATAACAATGTCTTCCACATTAATTTTTCCATATCTAAGTAATATTTGTTCTAAGGGTCGACTCTTTAAAGCTGTTTGTGATGAAACTCAAATAAAACGAAGAATATTGCAAAATTAATTACATATTGTAAATAGTTAGAAAGTGAACAATGGAATTGTTTTGAAACTATTACTATTTCAATGAAATAGGCGTTGGTTTATATCCACTTTAATTTATATCCAGTGTTTACTATCTGTAAGCGGTCTGGAATACCAGGGAATAAAGCGTAATTATACACAATTGATAGGAACAGACGTAGGTATTACAGAATTAATAATAGCACTTTTGTTTCATTACGCTATTGCTATTTAAATTAAACAGGCGTTTATTTCGTAAATCATTGTTTTGAACAGGATTACTTGATTGTACGTACTGCGTATTCCAGACGATAACATTTGTCAATAAAGTTGTTAAAGAAAACCGTTACCATTTTTAAATAAAAGTAATTTTCTCTAATCTAGACTTAGTTGGTTTTTGTTGTCAGAATAAACATTGTAATCACTGAAAGTAACTTATAACAATACTACGGTATAAAAAATAAAAGCGAGTAAAATATTACTACCACTGAGTTATTTAATTTTTTTAAATAATTGTTAAACGAATTTTAATTTAAGCGTGAAAATGAAATATTAAATTTATAAGAGCTTTATACACACTGTCGTTAACATATGGACGTGCAATATTTCTTTATTAAATCTGCGATGCGATATCATGCAAACTTGACTTTATGCCAATAAGTTTGGGAAACTGTATATGATTGTCTCCTTAGGATGGTAGTACATTTGCTTTTTAACGACGAAATATGATAATAAAAATTGTCTAAACTAGTAATAGGTAGTTTTAACTAGATTGGTTTGACGCCACAATTCAACAGTAATTACTACCACGAGAATTTAAGAACACCATGATTATTATCATATCTTTATTATTAATTTATAACGAGTTTCCTTAATAATATAAAGTTGTGTGTAGTTCACATGCGGTAGTTTGCAGTCATACGATAATTGTCTGATAGAATTATAAATAATTAGGCATATTTATATACATTCATACACATACACACTTATTATATAATAACTAGTTAGACACATTCAAATTTAATATGTACTCGTATATTATGTATGTTGATAAATATTTTATTTATCACAGTATACTCTATATATCCATATATTACGATGTAATTAAATTAAAATGTTTGTAAGATATATCTATGACACGCTTTAATACGTCACAGTACAGAGATCAGCGTCTGAGATACAGGCTCGGCCTAGTTCAGGCGCTAAGATACATATATATGTAACAATACTGTATATGATAATATAAACATTTTCTATTATAGTGTATCTTGTTGTTGAATAAACTTATTATTTTTATACAAAGGAGAAGATACTCATTAGTTTTCAACATCGTTTTGTAATACTTTAATATATATTATCAATGTTAATAACACATAGCAAAGAATATAAATGCGCGATAGTCACTACAATGTAACAGGATTTTTTTTAATACTTTTGGCAGCAAACGAACATGCGGGTCACCTGATGGTAAGTGATCACCACCGTCCATGGACACCTGCGACACGAGAAGAATCACAGATGCGTTGCCGGCCTTTGAGAAAGGAATAGGCTCGTTTTTTGAAAAAAGGCAGATTGTATTGTTCTGGAAACGCTGCCGCTGGGAGTTCATTCCAGAGAACTGTCGTACGCGGAAAGAACGCACGTGAGAAGCGCACAGTGCACGACTTCCAACCATCGAGATGACACTGATGTTTAACATGTTTAATGTTAATGTTTAAATAATGTCCTATAGATTTCAACGATCCCTCTCTCTCTTTATCTCTTTGTATATATTTTGAGTACATTAGTACTACACTACCTCATTTACCCAAAGCCTAAAGCGTATATATATGTAGAGGAATTTATTTTTCCTTACACATTGTCGTTTCATCAAATCCAATTCGTACCGTCCCAAAAGATGTTTCGGTACTTACGTATTATCGCCACCACAGTGTGCTCGCCAACCACTGCCGCGGCCGGCTCGCGTTGTCTTTATTTCTCGAAGTCTAACCTATTCTAATAATCCACCTTTAATGTACACGGTAAGATATCAATAACTTGACCCAGGTTTAGTTTGTCGGCACTTGACCAACTTCAGTTGCGGTGACGTTAATATGTAAAAGTACCGATGTTTCACTTCAAAAAATAAATAGTCCCTGATTTTATTATTCTACAAACTAAACATCATATCCAGTTTATCTAAAAGTAAATGTTGGAACGAAACGGATTGATTGATATAATAATGCAATTCGAATACAGTCCTTTTTTGAAGTAAAAAATGAAATTCAGAACCGAGACCTCTTTTTGACAAAAAGTGGAAGCAGTGTCTAGTTTGGTTTCGTATATTGGAGACAAGTGAAATCAACGCTTTTTTCGTTTTCTATTTGAAAACTTGACTTCTACAGTCTGTGAAATGCACACAATCTTTAACAAAAAAATTCCGACGCCATTCTTATATATTACATAGCTTATGTCACTTCCGCAATTAAGATAAATCTGCCGATACCTCATATTTTAAAATCCATCAAACTACAAAGTGTTTCAAATAAACAGTCATGTGAACATGGAATCAACAAAATATAACTTATGCGCGGTCATGTTAATGTATATTCGTAGTTTATTCATTACTCACGATATTTCGTAATATTTATGAAGGACCATGCCATTTAATACTCGTATAATAACTGTAATAAATGTTAAATAAAACATTGTCCTTCTGACAAACTACCGAAAGACGGCCATTCCCGCACCCCAATTGTACAGTTTGCATAAAACCTCGATGTTTATTCAAGGAATTGAAAAGACTTATTACACGTTTGGGAGGCGTTTCAGATAAAACTCTCTTTTAGAGTTATTCGTTTTTGAAATTATAATAATAACGTAAGGAAAGAAAGTATTCTAACTGTTTATCAATATGATTAACTCTATGCGGTTCAACTGCTGAAATACCACTACCAGATCCATTTCCGCTGCAACGAAGCCGAGCTGGCGCTTCTGTATTCCACTTTGGAAATATTGACGAAGTATAGAAGTATACGTCGACTGACGTAGGTTCGAAGCGAATGAGCTACATTTTTAGGTGAAGTACATTGTAGGTGGTAGAGCCACGCTGAAGCTATTATTGGTTTCAGCATGAATGGGTCGTCTCGCCCGGGGTAGTGCCACCCTCTCATAAAGAACTGACGTGAAGTAACAGTGCTTGCTTGTTGCGTTTCGTTCGGTCAGTGAGTGCGCCGGGGGCCCACTTTCATTTCTCCCCTCCCCCAAACACAGGTTGGCAACGCACTTGCGACTCTCCTGATGTTACAAGTGTCTATGGACGGTGGTGATCACTTAACATCAGGTGACCCGCCTATTCGTTTGCCTCCTATAATATAAAAAAAAGATCGTGTTGAAACAATTTTTTTTTAATTTAACTTTGCCACTATGTACAATAACACTTCCCAGGTTACCTTTACGACAAACTTCACTGCGATCGTTGTGCAAATCTACTCAACAGAGTGATTTCCGAAATTTATAAGATTAGATAACAAGTTCTACAAGAAGTGAATCGGCAAAATAAAACTCTCTTCTAGCGCAATTCCATATGCACTGGATGTTGCTATTATATTTCTATAAGGCGCTTAACTTTATAGTAAAATGCATTTGTTATTCACTTGACCGACGACCGTTATTCTGTACGGTACAATCTATAAATACTTGATAGTATAAGGTCTTTTATTTAGCCCCAGTGTATAATAAAAATATACAAACTCTATAGGTATCTTAAAGTTAAGACACACGGAGGATCCGTATGTCGCGAGGCACGCTATAAAACCTCTCCCGGCCATATTGTTCGCAACGAGTTATTGTTCAACCTTTCGTATTCATTTGGCTTACTACCCCATGATAAAATGTAGGTATTTAATTCACCCGCTCGAGGTAACATTTTCATCTGCTTTAAGCCGAGAACGTATTTATTATATTGTTTAATATCTACACATTTAAATATATTTGAAAGAAATTCGTACCTGCGATATCATTATTAATAGATAGTATAAAATAAAGCCCCTTATCGCGTCTGTTTGTCTGTCTGTCAGTTCGCGATAAATACAAAAATTACTGATACGATTTTCACCAGTGGATAAAGTGATTCATGAGGAAGGTTTTGGTATATAATTTGTCAAGGATTTTTTTATAATCAGGGCGGGACAACGTCTACCGGGCCCGCTGGTGGTTTATAATTATCCTCTCTTTATGTACATAATTCTTCTGTCCCCGTGTATGTGACTGAACTCCTCTTAAACGGTTGGACATATTTTGATGATTTTTTTTGTATGTGGTCAAGTGCACGCTCTTGCACGCTGCCATCCTAACCTATTATGAGGCACATTGCATACAAACGGCTGTAATTTCGAAGACAATTAAATAAATGGAAATAGAATTTAGAATGATTATATTATTTAAACTTTAGTAAAACACTAGGGTAAAAGAACGCGTATTAATTGTATTCTTGAAGGTCGAATACGAAGAACAATTGTTTTCACCCTTTAATATAGAATTTAATTTAAATTTAATGTATTGATTAATTTATTATTGTTGAAAGACTTCTTTAGGCGCTGTATGAGATTAGTTCGTTTAAGCAAACAAAATGTTTATTACTTTTTTACAAAGTACTTGTAAAAAAGTGCTCACAACATGTAAGTTGTGAGTTTGTAGGTTTGTAACATATGATAAATGTCATTTGTTTTATTTTCTTCGTCCATACGTAGCTGGGATGGCCAACTAACAGATAATAGCGTATTAATTGCAACGTTTGGCATTCAGTTCGCGTGTACGACTGACGCTTTACTTTCCACAGCGACTATTCATAAGGCGGTCAGCGGTGGAAAGTATTTAGTTTTTTCCCACATTTTCCCCGATGTTATGTTGCTTGTTAATAATTCATCGCGTACATACGTACGACTCGCTTTGTTTTCATATATGTTTATATTAAAATTTGATACTTTTTTTGTATGGACGGTTATATTGATATATCGAATTACGTTTGTTGGTTTGTCTTCTTTAAAGATAAACATCGAATCGTAATGATATTTTATTTATTCCATTCCTATATTATGTCAATTTTTTGTACTTACTTTTTTATATCATAGGTGGCAAACGAACAGTTGGGTCACCTGATGTTAAGTGATCACCACCGTCCATTGACACTAGCAACACCAGGGGAGTCGCAAGTGCGTTGTCAGCCTGTGTTTGGGGAAGGGGGTAGGGGAGGACGGAGGGGAGGTGGGCCTCCGACGCTTTCGCTGACCTAACGAAACACAACAGAACAAGCACTGTTATTTCTTGTCGGTTTTCTGTGAGACGGTGGTACTACCTCGGGCGAGCCGACCCATTTATATTGAAACCAGTAATAGCTTCAGTGTGGCTCTAAACCCTACAAAATACATATATATACTTTAGTATATTTCAAGCCAAAAGTAACAATAAAATAGATATGGCTTTTGTAACTTTTATTTACAAAAATGGTTTGTGACTAGCATACAATTCACATCTCAAAAGTATACACAGAAGAAATTAATTCTCGATCACAAATATTTGGCCTGCGTGGTTTTCAACCGACAACAGTTTGCATCATTGCAGCGGCGAAGCAGTCTCTTACACCACTGCGCTATCATTGCAATGTATAAGTTTCTGCCCACCCAATTCATAGACGCCGCTGTGACGTAAAATCAAAGAAGGTGACACTTATCAAAATGGTTAATGTTTTTTTTTTAAGTTATACTTCTTTTGGCGCGTTAGGGAAAAGTGATGAGAGTAAATTTTTTCGATGCGCACGCACACCGTCACGAAAAACCGACACCCTGTAGTTAGCTATATTCAACATTTTGTTTCTTTGTATTTGTTGTTTGTATTTCTTTGTATTAAAACTTTTAATGTATTAAATACTTTTTTTCTATTGTTAGTGTCGTTTTTTCTACGAACGTAGAATAAGGCTAGTAGTCCGGTGAAGGATAGTAGTCCGGTGAAGCTGTTAAGACCTTGCTAGATCAATAGCATAGTCAGTTCGAAAAAATAAAATAGAATACCTAAGGCGTAATAAGGCGTAAGATAAAATTTTTGAAAAGATTTTTATCTTGTTACGCCAAAGAAGTATAACTTCTAACGCGTGTACATAAGTATACACACACTTCTTTTAAGGAATTAATCTCTGCTCACATGCCCCAGTACGCAATGTATCCGAAATTACAATAATAAAACAAAAGTTGATGTAACAAACGAATGAATTCATAACAAAAACATTGAAATGTATTTCGATATAGTTTAAAATAAGTACAATACATTTAATTGACAAAATAAGAGTCCATAAACGTGTATTGAACGAACCCTTCGTTGTGAAAATGACATGCCCTAAATTATAGCGAAGAGAAACAAGCTCACGTATTATATTTAAAAAATACACAATTAATACGCGTATCTAATCTATACCCATATTTAGCTGGAGGATTTGTTTGGTTGCAATCTTAATAACTAATGGGCCGATTTGAAAAATTCTTTCAGTGTTAGATAGCTCATTTATCGAGGGAGGCTATAGACTATATCATCACACTAAAACCAATAGGGGCGGAGCAGCATTGAATGTTACAAAATCGTTTTTTTTTCCTTTTGAGAGCTTCCGCTGCTTGTTAGCTAACTGATAAAGATAAAAAGATAACTGTCAACTGGCGTCTTGATTCGCATCAATCGCAATATACCAATAAAAAGATAATACTGTGTGCAAATTATATTGTATGTCACGCGACATACCAGAAATGCTTAAAATATATAGTAGGAAGCAATGTACTAAATAATAATTGACACGAAATGGCTGCCGCTTCCTAATAGTACTGTGACAATAATCTTAAATATGGTAATTAAGTAGATTTTATAGTAATTAATTGATAGTTACATATATATATATATATAACATAGTTTTTTCTTTTAAAGTTGTTCTATTTATTGATTTTGTATATATTTATAATGTAAGTACTCTAAAAATTCGAGGCAGTCATAAGGAATGCTGGCAGAAGCGAAAACTCAAAACAAGTGGAGTCTTAAGATATCTTCTTTTTTGAAATTGTAAACCAATTATAGTATGAATTATTTAAATTTCGTAATTTGTAAATTTAAATTATTAATTATGAAAATATTAATATTACACGTTACATGTACTACATGTCGTTAGTTTGTCGCAAGTTTTTCCCCTATCAAAAATCGCTCAACGTCGCTAAAGAATGTTTGACTTCGAAAAATATAATGTAGGTTTTTTTATTATTCTGTCAGTTCAATTTTCACGAGTAATGAATCAAATTGCAGCTGACGCGCTTACTTTGTTATTTGAAATATACAGTATTAGCATTTAATGCTATATTACAATATATTGATGACACCTTAATGGTCTAGTCTGAGTACTATGATGAATCTAAGCTTCGATGAGGGAAATCTTCCTAATGCAACCATAGAATGATTAAGTTGGTTTCAATGTTATATTATTTAGCATTTTTAACTTGGAATTTGTTTCGGTTGTTATGCTTGGGATCCTGTCTATCCAATTACAGTGTGATAACATTTTAAGTCAGATTCTCATTTAAAATCAAGCGTGATTCTAATCAAAACTACAACTAAGAAATCCTTTTACGAGCTCTTAAAATAATAGCAACGGAATTTCAATGAGTATGCACACTTTCTTCTTATTCTACGAGAGGATGCAGTGAACAATCTTGTTTAGTTTTTCTGTGGCACGATATACATATTCTATTTTTGCGCTACCATTAATATGAATTAACAGACAACCACACTTCAACCACAATACCTCCCTTGTTTATTTAATCGAGTGATAAAAGTTTATTTTAGAGCAAAATAGACAAATGGATTTACATTGACAAGTCGTTATTGAATTAAATGTATTTAATATTTTCTATATCAACGGAATTTTTCGGAATTCGTGTACATTTACTAATTTCAATTGGTAACTCTATTGACCGACGGTGAAGGAAAACATCGAAGGAAACGTAGATGTGAGAAAGTGATTTCTCAGAGCTTGAAATTGCCAATATGTCGTAGGCTGCGGTGGTGATTTGGCCCATACCTTCCTTCGGGAAGAGGCCTCTGCAGTCTCTTACAGTCTGATGATGATATGTCCCTCTAAGGACGTATATATAAATATAGAAGTTGGTATATCCGAGACACATAAACCATTTGATATGATTTAGTGGTTAATGTATTCGATACAGTGTTGATTCATGTAGGTCGAACCTACATGATTCTAACGAATGATGTGCAATTTTCAACAATGGAAAATATTTAATGATGACCATAGGGGCTTCATCTGGTCACATCTGGTTAGCCAACATTGATGTATTTCAGCAACTGCACTTGAAAACCAGTCCCTCTCTTGGTTTAGCGTGTTTACCATATTTGACCACATGGTCATTTATCATCAGGTGAGATTTAGCTGAAATAGAAATCATATCAATGAAATGAAATCATAGAAACTGTTTTAATTTATTTTTCTATAATTCTAAAGTGCATAACCGATTGTGATACAGTTTTCAGTCAAATGATAGTGAAATATTTTTCATTTAGTATTTTAAAATCAACAAAAAGTTAATTCTCTTAGTTTTTGTCTTCGCACAAAAAGACGAAAATATGAATCGGCCAACGTTAGGGAAGGGACAACAGTGACATTAATTCCTAAGCAGTCATTGGATTGACATGGCTAGGGTAAACGAAGACGTGGTTGACTTAAGTAGTCCTGGCGAACAACTGTACTCGTGGGAGCTAATAGAATTGAGCTTACTTGGATTAAGGTAAAACGTGAAGTTTGTGAAAGAACAGAATGGAAAACCATCGCGTCTGCCCTCTGCCTCAACAGTTTGGAGACAAGATTTCAAGATAGAGATGTGTTCTCTTGACCGTTATGGATCTCTATGAACACTTCAACTCCAATGCTCGTCTGATTTCATAGAATATAGCTAATTTTCGTTTTTTTTTTTTATATACAGGAGGTAAACGAACAGGTGGGTCATCTGATGGTAAGTGATCACCGCCGTCCATAGACACTAGCAACACCAGGGGAGTCGCAAGTGCGTTGTTGGTCTTTTAAAGGAGGTGGGCCTCCGACGCTCTCACTGACCGACGCTCTCACTGTTACTTCACGTCGGGTTTCTGTGAGAGGATGGTACTACCCCGGGCGAGACGACCCATTCATACTGAAACCAGTAATAGTTTCAGCGTGGCTCTACCACCATAATAAATATGAGTAAATATGAGTTGTTACATTTCAAAATAAGCCAAATCTAATTTTAGTCGTCCTTAATATTTTACGTTATTTTTCAAGATCTTCATATCTTGTATATGTAAAATCTGAAGTTGATTAAAAAAAAAACTAAAAACCTTTTGAACGGCAAAATTTGAACTTTGTTGTCCGTGTATAAAAACTGGAAATCTTACAAAAAATGAAACATGTTATATGGACGATTAAAATTGGATTTAGTTCATTTTGAAATTTAACGACTCATATATCAATAATTATTGAAAAAAAAATGTTTCACAGGCGCCGGTGTTGTTACAACCACAGCACACGTTCACTACGTAGTCACTGAACAGGGTATTGCGAACCTATTCGGTAAGACTCTGAACTCGGGCCTACGAACTTATAAATGTGGCCCATCCCAATCATCGTGAAACTTTGGAAAAGGCGGCCTTTGAACGACTGAAGTGTATGCCGGCACCTTAAACGAACCGTGAACTGGTCCCTTAAAATTAGATGAAGGTCATTGGAGTTCGACGTTCATGCTGGAATAGGGGATGTAATTGATTGCTGCTGTTGGTCCGGCATTCAATTAATCGTGTCTTATGTCGAATATATTAAGTCAATGTTCTAATAGATTAGACTGTAGTTGCTACATAACCGCTCTATTCTGAACAGTTAATTGTAAGTTTATTTCATTGCAATGGCTCTATGTCACACTTTGTCATGTGATACTTTATTAAATTATATCTGACCAGTAATAAAACCGGCAATAAAATACCAGTAATAAACCAGTAATAAAATAAAAAACCGGCACAATATAAATACTAGAAATTGTGACAAACAGGTTGTCCCACGTTTTAGACTTAATAAAACCGGTAATCGTTTTTTGGGAAATAGTGTTAGATTTTACAACAAAGTCTCAAAGGATGTTACCGATTTGCCGGATTGCGAATTTAAGCGCCATGTCAAACGGGTTTTGGTGTCTAAAGGCTATTGTAGAGTGGATCAATATGTGAACGATGGTGATGTCTGGAATTGACTCATCTCTGTGCATCCATTAAAAACGTTTGTGACATTATTATTAATTTATATTTATTAAAAAAAATACACCATTGTTAATTCAAATTTGGTTTTTACTTTTTAGTTTGGTTTATATATAAAAGCGTGTTGTTTTTTTTTTTCATTAGATCACAACTAATCAGTAGCTCTATCACCATTCATTACAATAGCGAACAACGCTCTCTCCTCAAAAACTGTAAATTTAAATTCTTGCTTATTTTGTTGAATTGAAAATTCGCTTCCATAATTTTAATGTTCCATAATTTGTTCATATTAAATAAATCGGTTAAAGATAATGGATTGGAAATTGAATTTAACATCAATTCCTGCCTTATCGACTATAGATAAAAGTTATATAAATTAACAAATCTTATTTCGCAAATTGAATAATGGAATAATCTTATCAAATTAGTCTATTCTCCTCGACAAATCTACAAAATTGGAATGAAATCTGACCGTTCGAAGTAGAAATCGCGCCCAAAGGATTCGGTTACGAACGTACAAACAAACAAACATACAGGTGATGCTA
Organism: Antheraea pernyi; assembly: GCA_015888305.1. Taxonomy (NCBI): domain Eukaryota; kingdom Metazoa; phylum Arthropoda; class Insecta; order Lepidoptera; family Saturniidae; genus Antheraea; species Antheraea pernyi. Next base: position 54,720 of record MU159130.1, on the reverse strand, counting down.
AATAAAAGCGTTTAAAATAGGAACAGTACAGGTTGTAGTTTCAAATGCAATAAGTTGTTTTTTGTCAATGTCGCATGACATTTCTTTTGCCTATTGTCCTCGTGTAAAATTCATGCAATTAAAAACGTTAGTATAATAAAGTTAGTATAAAAAAGTGGGTATAATACAAAAAAGTGTACAATCAACATCGTTCACGCAATTCGTAACATGCTAAATAAAACAACAAACAAGAAAATAAATTTAAAAAATTAACACGCAATTATAACGCATCTAATTGTAATTATACGAATAATGAAACACTAGCTTTTACCGGCGGTTTCATTCGCGAAAATATAGGTTTGAATTATCTCTCGGGAACAATATCTTATCAATTAAAAGTACCTTTTTTTTCTAACTGACTACGCTATTGGCCTAGCATGGCCTTAACAGCTTCACCGGACTACCAAGGCGAGCGCTTAAGGCACTCATCCGATTTTATATTGACAACTAGCTCTAGGGTGCACGGCACACCTCGACTTAGTCTATTGCCTAGTTCATGCAGTTCGCGAACTAACTTTTTTGAATGTCTATCGCCAACCACATTTTCTTATATTCGGACAGCTGTACATGAGAACCAGTACCATTCTAGGTTTAACGTGTTTACTATCTTAGACCACAGTGTCATTTAACATAATATTTCATATTTCAAAAGCTAAGGTCGAAAGCTAAGAGTATAGAAAAACTTAATGGCAACACTCTAGAAAAGTACATATGTGCGCATCAATGTCCATGCAACGTTGCCTGACTAAAAAAAACAAGTTCGAACCACTCAAGTATTGTAACTCTTAATTCATCTGAGCCCCCGACCCATCCTCCCTAGGTCCGGCTACGGTGGGAGGAGGCGGTCAAACTGCCGCCTCCTCCTGCCTGTCCTCCGTTGGCGGAGACGGCCACTTAGAGGATCGTCCTCGCGGGCCCTCTCCGCCGCCTCCTTCTGCGAGACGACTTCCTCGCAGAAGGAGGCCATTGCTCTCCACACCTCCTCGCTGCCGAGCATGGCCGTAACCACGCCCGGCAACGAGAGGTCCTCTCCTACCGCCGCAGCCAGAGTGCGGCGTTGCTCCTCCCACGCAGCACACTCAGAAAGTGTGTGCTGCGCGGTGTCCGTCTCAGCGCCGCACTCGTGACATGCAGCGGTGGGCTCCCTGCGAGCTATCCGGTGCAGGTACCAAAGAGACCTATCTGAGCTAACCTAAGCTAAGCTAACTATTCATACATATATGAGTTGTTGAAACATATATGTGTACCAAGCATACATACCTCAACAACTCCTATATATATTTCGTATCGGATAATATTCTAAACTATTGCAGTTTGATAAGGGAAAAAATAAAACCCTTCCACCTGCATGTGTAAGCATGTATGCGTGCACGTGTGTGGAGGTGATATGTGTAATGTTGTCGCAGTGATATAAGATTTTGTGTCACTG
>MU159130.1:2526-53042 GCA_015888305.1 Antheraea pernyi | reverse complement strand
AGATGCCGGACGACCCGGGAGGCAACGATCCTCTCGAGCGCCTTCCCGGTGTCGTCCAGCAACACTAGGGGCCGGTACGCGGACGCGCAGTCCGGGGGGCGGCCTTCCTTCGCCATCAGGCAAAGCCGCCCCGTCTTCCAGGGCTTCGGGAACTGTCCCACCGCAAGGCAGCGGTCAAACAGTTCCCGAAGCCAACCACCTAGATGGTCCGGCGCAATGGCAATGGCCAACACCCGACCTGGGACCCCGTCGGGGCCGGGTGCCTTTCTTCCTCCAGTGCGGAGGCGCTCAATCGCCCTCCCCATCTCGTCCTCCGTGACTGGGGGAAGGTCGATCGGCGCCTCTTCTACCACCTGAGGAGGAGGCATGCGAGGAGGGAGGAGTTCCGGAGGGTCGGGGAACAGTGCTCCCACGACCCTCTCAACCACATCCGGCTGGAGAGTCTCCGTTGCCGGGGGCGCCTGGCCGCGGAATTTCTTGCGGGCCACCTTGTACGGGCGCCCCCACGGATCCCTCTCCAGCTCCTGGAGCATCTCCTCCCACGCCTGCTCTTTCGCCCGGCTGATGGCGACCTGCAGCGTTTTCCTGCAGGTCCTGTTCGCGACACCCATCTAACTTAACCACCTACAATACTAGCTAACTCTGAATAAATGACCTAAAGGAATAACCCTTAGTCCACTTTTTTTTTCTTTTCCGAACTGACTACGCTATTGACCTGGCAGGGTCTTTACAGTTTCACCGGACTACATCCCTTAGTCCACTCTGTCGTTACTTTTTATAACAAAGGAACTGTAGGACGCGGGAGCGTTATTGCCCACTAGCTTAGCAGGACGTGGCAGCGTGACTACCATGTTATTCTCATAAGGTTGAACATAAATATAATATAATAAAATATCATTAAATTCCCTTTACAGCCGCCGGAGAAGGTCCAACAGGGACCCCGAGGAGGAGGCCCGGCTGTATGGCGACTACAGGACCTGCAGGAAAACGCTGCAGGTCGCCATCAGCCGGGCGAAAGAGCAGGCGTGGGAGGAGATGCTCCAGGAGCTGGAGAGGGATCCGTGGGGGCGCCCGTACAAGGTGGCCCGCAAGAAATTCCGCGGCCAGGCGCCCCCGGCAACGGAGACTCTCCAGCCGGATGTGGTTGAGAGGGTCGTGGGAGCACTGTTCCCCGACCCTCCGGAACTCCTCCCTCCTCGCATGCCTCCTCCTCAGGTGGTAGAAGAGGCGCCGATCGACCTTCCCCCAGTCACGGAGGACGAGATGGGGAGGGCGATTGAGCGCCTCCGCACTGGAGGAAGAAAGGCACCCGGCCCCGACGGGGTCCCAGGTCTTTTCCTGCTGGTCCTGTAGTCGCCATACAGCCGGGCCTCCTCCTCGGGGTCCCTGTTGGACCTTCTCCGGCGGCTGCGCCCGTACAGCCGCCGGGCCGCGGAGCAGGCCGCACGAAGTTCCGCGATCTCTTCGGGCGGTGTACGCTCCGCGGCATCGACGCGTCGCAAACATCCGTGAGAGCATCACGGAGGCGGGCTGCGGACGCGTCGATATTTTCGTCCGGGGGGAGAGTTCGCGAACTAACTGAGCTAACTTAAGTTAAGCTACATATTCATACGTATGTAAGTTAGTGAGATATATAGATGTACCAAACATATACCTCAATAACTCTTATACAAGAATCTATTTTGTATCGGATAATTTCTCTAAACTATTTCAATGCGATAAAGGAAAAAATAAAACCCTTCCACTTTCATGTGTAAGCGTGTATGCGTGCACGTATGTGGAGGTGATATGTGTAATGTTGTCGCAGTGATGTAAGATTTTGTGTCACTGAATCGCGCGAGCAGCGTACTCAAGGGCTCCACGCTGAGGGATCGGACCTAGGCTTGAGCCGCTGCCGAGGGTAGCCTAATCTGGTGTGCGGGAGTGAAATTTACCTCCAGACCACGGCGGCGTGATCTGTGGTTACGCGGGCGTGGGCGTGAACATGCTCTGTTTGAAGAGACAGGCTGGTACTGATCGTTCGAAAAAAAGTACCCTTTGTACTTTTTTGTACCCCTGACTAAGTGTATGCAAATGTCATATTGATCGGTTGAATGATTAAGGTGTGTAAGCGTAATAAACAAATAAACAAACAGACTCCCGTTTATAACAAGGAATTACTCTATTGTTTGCCTGATTATATTAATATCTAAGCGATCGTGCTTTGCTTTGTTTCTTGCAAAAAGTATCTAAGTCAACTTTGAAATATTAGATAGACAATTTCATTCCAATCTTCATCTTAATCATTCTTTTGCGGGGTGGTAGGGTTTTTTTTACAGCCTGACTGGGTCGCAACCACCATGTACATGGCGAAAAAGCCTGTCAAAGTGATTCGCTTCTGCGGCTCGCGTTTCGGGATCAGCCTGTGCATATCCAGCTTTTCGCAGGCCGGCATGACAATGGCGACCGGCGATGGATAATGTGTCACTCGGCGGTCGCCATTGTTTTTGGATTGTACTGTGCTTACCATCAGGCACAGTGCAGTCATTTTGCCGTGCTACAATAAAAAAAAAAAAAATCTTAAGAACCGTCTGTTTTCAAGTACTTCGTTTTAACCTTTTGTTTTAGAATCAGAGTTTATTCTTATATTTGGTTGGTACAATAAATCACTAAGATTACACAAATAGTAAGTTGTAATAAAGTTAATGCCCGAAGGGAATCCTATAAAGAAAACAAATAAGATTCTCAACAATATAAAGGAATTATGCTTTATTTTCACCACTTGTTCCCGTGGGAACTTGCCTTTCTGTTAAATTTATATAAGACATGAAAGAAAAATGTTATCTGTGTTTCATAAAAAATAGATATTTTCATAAAGAAAAACAACTGCATACTCTCTCCTTTTATTCAAAGTTCTGGTATACTATAATTTATGTGAGTTATATTCTCTTAACTCATGCACAGATAACTATCAACTGGTAAGAGTTTTTCTAAGTTGCTTGACAACTGTCATTGTATTTTGGCCAATTTTAACTACATCATGTTATTATGATGTGTCACTGTAAAGTTTAATAAAAATTCGTTGGGTACTTTTTAGACAAAAGGGTAACAGACATCATCCAACATTAGAAACATTGTGTTTTTAAATTTTAATTTGATATGTGCGAATGAATGTACTGATAAAATGTGTATAACACCTTATATGTACAATTCTTCAAATCACAAAGTGAATGAATTTAGATTAATATTTAAGATACTTTTTTAAAACACGCTTTTTACACTAATGTGCAAAATACTTTATTATTCGGTAATTTATTTTTAACTTTAATTTTGGCAACTAATATTTTAGATTATTATTGCCATTGTCGAGTAGTTAATAGTATTACAAGTTATTCTTCCTTTCCATTTTTGGTAACTAGTCTTCTAGCAGACTATTACTGTCATTGTCAAGTGATTATCGAAATTTAAAACTTTCTTGATATAATTTCAATGAACTAACAAGATGGCGGCCATCTTGTTAGAACTTTCTATGGAGTTTTTGTGGCATCTCAGAATTCATGTTCCGTGGTATTATTTTCCATTCACTTCACTTATGCACAATAAACAAACTATATTACATAAAACTCCACCAATTTTACACAATATAGAGTCAAGTAATACAATTTTTTTTTTATAGTAGACAAAATGACTGCACTACGCCTGATGGTAAGTATATTACAATCCAAAAACAACGGCGGCCATCGAGTGGCACACTATCCATCGCCGGTCGCCGCTGTCATGCCGGCCTACAAAAAGCTGGATATGCACAGGCTGATCCCGAAACGCGACCCGCAGAAGCGAATCACTATGACGGGCTTTTTCGCCATATACATGGTGGTTGCGACCCAATCAGGCTGTAAAACCCTACCGCCCCGCTTTCGCCATAACCTCGTTCGTTATTCATCAGGGTGCACTACGTGCAGGTGAGGTTGGCTTGGGTATCTCAAGTATTATGATGTTATTCGACACTCCTTACACCCCAAGATTATGAATAAAAAATAAAATCCACTACGTAACAGACCAAGATCCCGCCAAAAACTCCTCGGTTATTTTTTTCAATGTATATGGCGGCCATTTTGAAATGCGTCTTTTATTTTCATCTCACGATGATCATTTATTGTCATTAAAATTGCAAAGTCGTAGATCTAAAGAGATTCTAATGCATAAATAAATAAAAAGTTTAATAACACATATGCGCTCTTTTTGCAGAGACGATTAAATCTTTTTAAATATTCCAATTAACACCAAATATTGCTCAGTATGAAATCGTATAAAACAATTTCACTAAACGATATATCACTTTGACTACAAGACGTCTAAAAACGTTTGCATATATATGTATTTTTTCTAGTAAACGCAAAAACAACTTATTAACATGTAGAGCTTCAATGCGTATGCGCATTCATCCGTGCATGTATAAAACAGTGCAGCATTTCGCATTTCTGCATTTGCTATACAAACACGTCAACAGTTAGCACTCGACGTTAATTAATTTGATATTGATCTAAATTAAGTGTCAGCACAGTTGTTGTGTTTGTGAAGTGCCTTTAGATACCATTTAATATATAATTCAAAATGAAGAGCGTAGTTATTTTCTCGATCTTTCTTTTTGGAATCGTTCAATCAAGTGAATTAGATAATGAGGTAAGAATCTTCTTTTTACCCTTATCCCACATAAGTAGGGTCGGTACAACATGTTTGTCATTTTGTGGTATATGATTTGGCTTAATTTGTACGATCGGCCGCCTGCCTGACATCAACCCTCCTTGGGATTATTTTGTTGTACCACTGTATTTATGATTATTATTATATAGTTACGAAGTCTGATGGGCTCTTTTAGCCTTACAATTTTTCGTTTCGGTTAAAAACGAAGTTCTTTAAGAATATGGTTTACTTGCTAAGAAGTAATGAGGTAAGAAACTACTAAATATTAATTTAATACATATATCGTTCGGGAATAGCATTTTTTAAATGGTAGATACCTTATATTCTTTCCTGCACTTTTAACAGTGTATATGCATAATTTCATGATTTTCGATTAAGTAGTTCAGGCGTGAAAGCGTAACAAATGAACTCACGCATTTCTAATATTAGGCAATATATAATGTCTGTACAAACATTTTTTTTAAGATTGCTTATAAAAATAAATCTATTAGAGTTAGGAGCCAGTAGCAACGAGTCGCAAAGATAAAATAACCGACAAGATTATTACAAGGATTATAGAAATGAAAAGCTTTGTTGTTGGAACTTATACAGCGATGTAAGTTTTTATCTTTCGCCTTATTCTACGTTTGTAGAAAAAACGACACTAATAATAGAAAAAAGGTATTTAATACATTGAAAGTTTTAATATAAATAACAAATACGAGGAAACAAAATTTTGACTGTAGTTAACTTCAGAGTGTTGGTTTTTCGTGACGGTGTGCACGCGCATCGTAAAAATTTACTCTCATCATTTTTCCCTAACGCCTCATCATCATCTTCTTACCCTTATCCCACCTAAGTAGGGTCGGCACAACATGTTTTTCTTTTCCACGCTCGCCTATCAGATGTCATCTCAGTCATCACACCTTTTATACACATATCTTTTTTCACACAATCCATCCATCCTTTTTTCGGTCTTCCTCTACTCTTATATCCATCGACCGTCATACTCAAAGCTTTTCTAGTTACATGGTCTTCATCTCTCCTCATAACATGCCCATACCATGCTAACCTATTACTCCTTAACTTGTCTGTTACTGGTGCTATTTTCAAACTTCCCCTGATATATTCATTCCTAATCTTATCCATTCTAGTTACACCACACATCCACCTTAACATTCGCATCTCTGCCACATGTAGTTTCCTTAACGCGCCAAAAGAAGTATAACTCAAAAGCCAAATGTCGGCTGTATATAAGCGTATCACTTCATAACGGCTGGATCTATTTGTGTAATTCCTTCTTTGTTTTATTTATAATTGTCAGGACGAGATTTGTATGAATGGAAATGTTTGAAAAATCATAGGGACAATTGTAAAAATTGGTTTAAAAATATCACCATATAAAAAGTGACATTCAAAAATATCGTCAGAATTAACAAACAGACGTTAAAGTTTTCAGTTGTTCATTTATTTTATTACATGATCGTACTAGAAACGGAAGATTTGGTCTCATTTTTTTAAATTATAACGCCCGTGTAAAGCCGGTAGCTAGTGTAATAAATTAGTCACCGAGTAAATCCGATTTCTTTCCATCGCATGTCTAGCTAGAGTTTGTAATAAATTCTTCTTTGTCGTTATACACAAACGCGTTTACGGTTTACCGATAATTAGTGACACACGGCCGATTCGTTCGTAGAACATTAGTTATACTTAATCTGCGTTTATAGATATTAATTGATCGTTTATTAAAAACTATTCATGCCCGTGACTTCTTATACGTTTTTGCAAAACGTTTAATTTGAATAAAGAGTTTTGCTTACTACATACATTTGAAAAGAGTTACGTAGCCAGAGAGAGGTTGGAGTTTTCTGGCATCGAGTCAATCGACGTAGGTTCAAATCCTTGTGAAGTAGCTGGATCTTTGCAGCTGCAAGATGTATGAACGGTATGGTTGTAAGGCTTTCTCTAAGCCTGCTTGGTTACGTATAATCTAATCTAGATGGGATCCAGTAGTTGCACATGAGATACATCCCGCTCTGGGCTTAACGTGTTTACTACCTTATTAAAAACTATAAGATAAAAAAAATACAAAAAACAACTAATACCGAAGTCCACGGTCACAATATGCCGTGTCTAAGCTCCAACTAAGTACTAAATAGATTTCAAAAACTCAAATGTAGAATATCTTTCTTCTGTAAGCCTGTATTGATGAAATAAGATCTACATATTGCCCAAAATTACTTGTGCATACCCAATTAAAATTTATTTAATAATTTTGGAATTACTATGATAAAAAATAAAAAGATGATAAATAAAGTATTTAAAAAATGATGCTACATTATTCTGTCATACATAATATCACCCACGATCAGTTTTTGACAAATATTTGCAATGTACAGACACTTTTTTTTTATAGTAGCATAGCAAAATTACACTGTGCCTGATGGTAAGCACAGTACAATCCAAAAACAATGGCGACCACCGAGTGACACACTATCCATCGCCGGTCGCCGCTGTCATGCAGGCCTGCGAAAAGCTGGATATGCACAGGCTGATCCCGAAACGCGACCCGCAGAAGCGAATCACTATGACGGGCTTTTTCGCCATATACATGGTGGTTGCGACCCAGTCAGGCTGTAAAACCCTACCACCCCGCAAAACACGATACGACACTTTTATACACGTAACTCCATTATCTCATTCGTTAATATTCTGTGTACAATTAAGGATCCTCATTAAAGACTCATAAATGAATTTATAAAGACGTATATTATAGTAAATTGCAAGTATTAATTCATAAACTTAAATATCTAACACATGTTAGAGGTTAGAGAATGTGAACTACATAAATGTGTATCGGCGTGACTGATCGGATGAGAATCAGAACTTGCGTTGAATTCTTTATAAAGAAATTATCAAAAATATTTTTGCTTTTAAAATTAAAATTACTCTTTGTCATCAAATTGTACATTGTCACTTTTATGTTTGCACTACCTACAATAATATTGTTTCCTCCATAACAGTCCTGGTCTGCTACAAGAAAATACCTTGTAGTATTAAACTCAAAGAGTATTCACTCATTCCAACATGCAGCTTTTGTTACTTATAATATTAAAACGTAATACTGATCTATTAAATTTACTATCATTCTATAGTCGAATAGTATATATCTCGAATAAGTTCGTCAGACTTTGCAGCAGTATGCCAGTTTAATAGGTTGAAATTCACGGTTTATTGTTTACTATTATGCGATTAAAATTACTTTGTACAGTTAGTTCAGAAAGCTTTTAACGCCCGCTCATGTAAGTATAAATACTTGCACGCATATTTCCTTCCATTACCATGAAATCGTAGCTTCTATTATCTTGTTTAATTTTATAATATTATAATTCTCATTTAATATATTTCATAATTCTTGTATTTCGATTGTAAAAAATAGCTGGAACTGCTACAGTAAATTAACTAACGATGAATTGACAATGTATACTAATAGTATAAAGAGGTAAAGTTTGTGAGGTTGTAGGGGATAATATCTGGATCTATTAAACCGATTTATAAAATTCTTTTACCAATAGAAAGCCCCGTTATTTGTGAGTATCATAGGCTATATATTAACTCGAAAAAAGAAAATACTTTTGTGGTAGTCGGATTTGTAAAGTAAGTCGGAGAAAACACGGTCGAACGAAAACGTTTCTTACGAACGCTGCCTTAACGATGAGAGATATATGATTGAGTTCTAGAGAAAAGTTGTAGAGCTTAATAATGCCTATACAAAAGTCACTGACAGCGTATGTCTAACTTCAATGTTTTTTTTAATTATCATGGCGGAACAAAGCCCGTCATGCCCGCTAGTGTCTGATAAGTGGCAGTCCTTTTTAATTTCAAATACAACAGAGCTTAAGATTCCAGCAAACGTTTCATTACAAGAACGTCATTGTATTCATTTATTATAACTAAAAACAAATAATTAACATCCCAAGTTTTGGAATCGACAACTATATTAACGTCTCTTATAGTTGACTTATTTTTATTTGTACATAGAGATAAGACGAAGAGTGTCGAACTCTGAGTAGAAATAGTCAAACTGCCAGCCATTACTGACAAACTTAAGCACTTAAGTGATAACGGTGCGTCGCCAAAATTACTTGAAATTCAATTAATCGCCTGTCATCCTTGGGAAATTCAATGATCTCAGATTTGCTAATGGTTTAGTTAAATTACTGGCTGTATTAAGGAGTTATTTGCATCTCAAAGGGTTAATCATATCTGCGTTATGTATTGCTGTTAATATTTTGTTAAAGTTTAGATCTCCAGCTTTGTACCATTCCTCTTTGTATCACTCTCGAATCTCTTTCAAATCGCCTCTGGTATTTGAATTTTGCTGTTAATCACTTTTATTTCTGAAGTCAATGGTACCTTTTAGTTAAATTACTGGCTGTATTAAGGAGTTATTTGCATCTCAAAGGGTTAATCATATCTGCGTTATAATATTCTGTTAAAGTTTAGATCTCCAGCTTTGTACCATTCCTCTTTGTATCACTCTCGAATCTCTTTCAAATCGCCTCTGGTATTTGAATTTTGCTGTTAATCACTTTTATTTCTGAAGTCAATGGTACCTTAATATTACAACTAAATTTGGATTCCTTTTAAGTTATTTATTCTCTAAGATGTACTTTATTAATCTTATATATAATAATCCGGGTTAATAATATTAATTGTTCATTGATGTTATTCACTTTTCATGCGAAAAGTATGTGTTTTAATTTAGAAAGCCACGGCTTAAGTTATGGTCTCCATAATTATATGTAAAAAATACAAGAGATGGCAAATGCCATATCACAAATTTATAAGATCATCTCCATCTCCATAAGATCATCATCTATGTGATATGGTTACGTTGAAATATTCGTAAATGTTTTACCTTATGCACAATTAACATTAGTGTTGTTAAAAAAACGTTTTTTTTTTCGAGTCTCTTATATATAAATTTATATTTTAAGAGTCCCCTCCAAACGGCAGGTCAAAAAAAAATTTTAAGGATCACTCCAAATTTTTAAAATTTCCAAAATCGTCTAAAATCGTTTTTTTTAATTATTTTTCTCATTATTTCCTTTTTTTTCTACAACAAAAATGATAAAGATCCTGAAAATCTCAAGTCGAAATTTTAATATTTAAAGGTCGCTCCAAATTTTTCAAAGTTTCCATGACAAGTACTTTATATCTTTCCGAGCTACTTCTGAATATGAATAAAAATTAAAAATAAGAATTGATATTTATTAGTTTCATAGTTTTTCGAATGAAAGGATAAACTGTATAAACAAAGTAAAGATAAAAAGCAGACGAAGTCGGGGGCAGTTGCTAGTGTATACAAATATTATAAAGAGGTAAAGTTTGTGAGGTTTTAGACGGTAATATCTGGATTTATTTGACGGATTTTTAAAAAATTCTTTCAGTTTTAGATAGCTCATTTATCGAGGAATACTATAGGCTATATATCATAACGCTAAGACCAATAGGAGCGGAGCACCAATGAAAAATATTTCAAGATCGGGTTTTTTTCCTTTTGAAAATTTCCACTGCGTGCTAGCGTTAGCCCAAAGAGATAGATGTCAGACCGATGAAATGAATCGGACCTATAAAATAGTAATATATGACCTGGAAAGGACGTGTTAAGTACATACATTGAAATATAAGAATGAAGCGAAAAAAAACATTTATGCTGCATTTTTTCCATCTCCCTTACTCCCATGTTATTAAAATGTGAACCGTTCTTAAATTCTGTTCCTACAACGTCTTCTATAGTTTTGAACTAACATGTTCTAAACTCCTTCTACATCTCATGTTTATTGCGTATTACATTACGTACGCGATCTGAACTTGTTTCCTTCCAACCGCAACATGCCCTTTCCTCCAGTAATAATGTAGAGTTAACGTGTAAATTGGTTACGGTAGTTCTCATTATTAGGGCTACAAATTAGAGGCGTTTAGCGTTTTCATGTTAATTGTAAATTGCAAAGGTCATGCAGAATTGTCTCTTGAGCAACATATTCCCTACTTTCTAGGACACTGGATTCTTTAAACAAAGCATGAATGTGATTGTTCATATACTAGTAGTGGTACTACCACCCTCTCTCAGAAAACCGACGTGAAGTAACAGTGCTTGCATTGTTGCGTTTCGTTCGGTCAGTGAAAGCGTCGGAGGTCCCATCTCCCCTTACTCCCCCTCTCCCCCAAGACAAGTTGGCAACGCACTTGCAATTCCCCTGGTGTTTTAAGAGTCTATGGACGGTGGTAATCACTTAAAATCAGGTGACCCACCTGTCCGTTTGCCTTCTATGTTATATTTTTTTTTTATAGTGGCACGGCAAAATGACTGCACTATGCCTGATGGTAAGCACAGTACAATCCAAAAACAATGGCAACCACCGAGTGACATACTATCCATTTCCGATTGCCGCTGTCATGCCGGCCTGCAAAAAGCTGGGTATGCAAAGGCTGATCCCGAAACGCGACCCGCAGAAGCGAATCACTATGACGGGCTTTTTCGCCATATACATGGTGGTTGCGACCCAGTCAGGCTGTGAAACCCTACCTATGGCCATTGCCTCGTTCGTTATTCAGCAGGGTGCACCACGTGCAGGTGAGGTTGGCTTGGGTGCCTCAAGTCATGTGATGTTATTCGACACACCTTATATGAAAAAAAAATGTTTTTGTTTTTGGACTACATCGTACTTACTATGAAATGAGTCGCTTCATCTCAAAATATGTAAAATAGTTTAATATTAGCTATTTACATATGAAATTGCCGTTTCGTATGAAAAAATTTAAATGAATTATTTTCATGTATTTTTTATTTGTATTAATCGAAGTAAACACAGATGCAATCAATGCATCTTTGCCTACACAGTGGCAGTTTATTGATGCCTTTCTTAAAAATTCAGCTGGACGGGAGGCAACAAATTCCTCAAAGGCATTTTGTACTGCCTCTCGGGTATTGATTTTTTTACCGCAAAGGAGTTATCCAAATTCTGGAAAAAATAGTAGTCTGTAGGCGCAAGGTCTGGTGAGTAGGACGGATGTCGGAGAACTTCCAAGCCCAGTTCTTGCAACTTGGGGATCGTCTGCTGTGCAGTATGAGGTCGCGCGTTGTCGTGCAGGAGCAGCGGAGGCGATTGACCAATGCTGGTTGGAGATGTGCCAGCTTCTCCATCATTGTGTTCAGTTCTTCACAGTACGCATTTGCAGTAATGTTCACCCCGTTGGGTAAGCAGCTGTGATGAATCACACCGGGGCTAGACCACCAAACAGTGACCATCACTTTTCTAGGGGTAAGATTTCGTTTAAGGCATTGTTTAGGTGCTGAACCAGGATCCAACCAACTTGCTGAGCGCTTGCCGTTATCAAACAGAATTTTTCATCGCAGGTAACAATGCGGTTCAAAATTCCTTCATTTGTGTGTCTGTTGACCAGTGCAAGGCACGTCTCGACGCGTACTTCGCGCTGGCGATCATTGAATTCGTGGGGCACCCATTTGTCAAGCTTTTATACCTTGCCAATTTGACGCAAATGGACCAATATTATTTTGATGCTAAAGTCGAAAACTGCTGCTAACTCAGCCGTAGATTCAGTATCAGCAGCTTCCACAATCGCCTTTAATTCGTCATTGTGGACCAAAGTCTGCGGACGATCGCGAGGTTCATTTTTCAGGGCGAAATTCCCAGAACGGAAGCGAGTAAACCAATAATAGTTTGTGCGTTGGCTTGTAGTGTTATCTCCGTAAACGTCGTTGATGTTGTGTACCGCTTGTGCAGCGTTGCTGCCACGACGGAACTCATATTCCATAATTACTTGAATTTTTTACGTATCCATGATGACAAAAAAGATTGAAATGCGATGAAAATGTAACACTAATCAATAAACAAATGACTACTTTTGAAAAAAGAACTCCATGTTTTTAAAATAAAATTAATTTGAAATTGGAATTCTTAGTCAAACAAGAATTATTTTGATTTGAAATGGCCAGTACTGCAGAACGGCAATTTCATTGGTAATGACCTATTATTATAAACGAGAAAGTTCGCGAGGACCAACGGATGTTTTTTGCTCTATACATAAAAAAACTATTATTACAATAAAATAGGTTATGTAGGCTCTATGGCTCCAGAATTTTTCAGGCTATTTTTCAGAGTATAAAGTTGCAAAAAATAGACTTTTTTGTGGCCCACCCAAATATATACACATAAGCGAATTTTTAAATCGAGAAATAATATACTGCGATTGAAGCCGCAAGAAAAGGCTAGTCATTTACAAAAATACAAATGCATACCAAGTTGCGGACGACCGTTAATAGCCTAATAATTATGTAAACAATTATATAGAAAAGCCAGGAAAAAAATCTATCACTATAATATTACATTACACTATTATATATTTGCTAACTTTATATTTTTTGGAAAAAAAAAAATAAGAATGTAAAAAAGAAACATTCTATTAATCACTTTCTAATGATCAATTAAAAACTGTACGTTTATAAATTGGATCACTTCGTCACTCTATACGCGGGTATCAATTATACTTGGAAAGTGGAAAACTAGATCAAGTAACGTACGACAGTGATTCCCAGAGCGATTGGCTTCGCTGCATTTTAAGGGGAGAATATCTTACGTTAAATTATTATTATTAGCTTCTCATAATCGACGTGTCTGCTGTATAATTTACAAGTCAATTTGAATTTGTTATTAGAAAACTAATTCATGTAAATATTATGCACTAAATGTGATTACATTACGGGTCGCAAGTTTACCACCTTCATGGTATTTCTAGCATTTTCAGCATTTTCTAGAGTTCTGCCAGTGTCACGTCAGTTACGAGAGAGTTACTTTTACAAAAAAGTCATTTATTAAGGTGTCTGCATCTAAATGATTTTGTGATTGTTGATTTTGTTTTTCATAAATTTGAAATCAAAAATACTTTATTTAGTTTAGGCCCAAATAAGGCGTTTATAAACGTCAAAACTACCACCGGTTCGGAAAATAACTCAGTCATCGCCAAGAAGCGGTAGGAAACTCGCTCGGGTACATCTTTTTAACATATACATTTCCAATACATTATACGTTACGATCGTTTTAGACATCATCATCGTTCACATATTGATCCACTCTATAATAACCTTTTGACACCAATACCGGCTTGATATGCTTTGGGATTTTATTGTAAAACCTAACACTATTATTACCTAAATAACAATTACTGATTTTGCTAAATATGACACATGGGACGACCAGTTTGTTACAGTTTCTATATTTAGATCATGCCGGTCCTTTATAAAATGCAGGTTTTCAAAGTTTTTACGGACATACATTAAATTATCAAGTATGTATTGGGAGGGTAGAGTTAAGATACCGAATTCCTGGAACTTCGTTGAATAATAAATTTACTTCTGAAATTCTAACCTACTCGAGGTCATGCTAGCATCCGTATACACCGCAGATTGCATCCGTTTTGTAGGTGGTAGAGCCACGCTGAAGCTTTTTCTGGTTTCACCATGAATGGGTCGGCTCGCCCGGGGTAGTACCACCCTCCCACAGAAAACCAACTTGAAGTAACAGTGATTGCATTTCATTCGGTCAGTTAGAACGCCGGAGGCCCACCTCACCTCCCCTCTCCTCCCTTACTCCTCCTTCCCCATACAGGCTGGCATCGCACTGCGACTCCCGTGGTGTTTGCCAGTGTCTATGGACGGTGGTGATCACTTAACATCAGGTGACCCTGTTCATTTGCCTCCTATGATATAAAAAAAGAAACATGTAAGAAACTTTTCTTGGGCATTGTTAGAAGAATTGTTTATCGAGCTCATTTAGCTAGTGATTTCCGTGAAGCAAGATATCGTGGTAAAACTATAGAGCAGTGGAAGGGTTTTTAAACCTGCCTGGATAGCTACCAACCTCATGAAATCTGTCTCCAGTTTGTCGGCATGTTCCGGCAACCGCACTTAAGAACCAGTACCCTTGTAGGTTTAGCGTGTATACCATCTTTCACTACATCGTTATATAACATCAGGGGGAATTGTTGTCGAAAGTATTTAATGTATACCTAGTCCGGCCATAAGATTTGTTACAAATGAAATTGCAGTTTTTTGAATGAAGTAATGTAATATTATTAAAATTTATAGCCTACATATTTGTTAGTCTCAGCAAAAAATTAAAAAAATATTCTATTCGAAATGGCTATCTTAGGGTTTTATACAGGTCTTTAATCTGTTTGGCCACGAATCCATGGATTGACGCACTGTTTCCAAGGGAAATTTCGCCACTGCTTGCTCCAAAGATTTTTTAAGAGACTCAATGTCACCGTGTCATTTAGAGCAGGCCATGTGCTCTAAATTGACCATAATTTGAAGTCTAAAAGTTTAAGGTCTGGGCTAGATAAGACTGTCCGTCTTCAGCTCTTATAAAGTCTGAAACGTTGGTTTCAAATCAGGCTTGGGTAGTTCGAGCCATGTAACCAGGTGCAGAGTCCTGCTGGAAAGTCCACGGTATATTTTTTAAAAGTGTATTGCTGAGAAGTTTCACAACATGATCCAAGACTGTATCTTGATACACTTTGACTGAAGTTTTCACTTCTTTTTTACATAAATGTAGTTTTGTGACTCCTTGATATGACACGCCCCACCAAACAATCACTGACGCAGGACGATGATAACGTACCTTTTCGACCACTTGAGCAGCTTCTTTAGAACTGTGAGCGTATACTTTATTATTTTGCTTATTGTAGTGTTCTTCAATCGTGAATTTTTTTTTATCGGTAAAGAGGATATTTCTGTGCCTTTCACCTGCGTATCGCGACAGAAGGTGTTTGGATCGATCCACCCTCTTTAATTGCAAAAATTTATTTAAGGCATGCCCTGTATATCGACGATAAGCACCAATCTTCAGGTCTTGTTTTATAAGACGCGAAAGAGTCCTAGCGGGAATCTTCATTTCTCGCGATAAGATTTTTTGCTTCCTAATGGGGTTTAGACGAATTCTGCCTTTAACGGCATTAACAGTCTTTGTAGTTATAACAAGACGCGGCTGCTCTGATCTTTTCTGGTCTTCGACAGAGGAAGTGTTGTTGTATCTGTTAATAGTACGATATACGAACATACGGCTGATACCAAGCTTTTGAATTGTCTGGAACATGAGCGAGGCGAATTTGTGCAAGGCGATCACTGTAATCCTATTTTCTTTAACACCCCATACCATATTGTAATTTGATAATGATCACGAAAAAATATGTGAAATGGCGCAAAATCGAAAAAAGTTTTTAAAAGAAAAGAAAAAAGAAAAGTTTTTATGTAACAGTATTTATGACCAGACTAATTTTAATGTATTAAGAAAATCTTAATTAATAATTTCATTTTTTTATCAATTAATGTTTATTAATTTTATGCTATTATACCCCTTACACTCCAAAACTCGCGTACAATTACTAACTTAAATTAGGAACATTATACATTATGAGGAAACCTAAACCTGAGAAATGTTGTCATTGTATGTGGGGAAAACTGTATAAATTTGGATTTTTGGGATTTCAAACTCACAGGTCCTTGATTGTTTTAATTATGCCCGTACTTTTCCTTAGAGAGAAATATCTGACTCAGCAGTGGAATTAGAGGCTGATAATGTTGCTATTAATATAAATTTCCCTGTTTCAGACTGTACCAACTGAGGAAACACTCAAACGAGGTTTGAGCAACAAATGTGCTGCAAAGGAGACCTCTTCCTGTATAGCGTATGAACTTGTCGGATACGTCGATAGAATGCTGAGAACGGCATCTGTCCAGCTCGGTGATGATCTCATGATATTCGATGAAAGGTGAGACTTGATGCTAACCTTGGGCCCAAATCGATATTATGAAATTGTAATATTTTGCATATCAATTTGTAGGTAAAATTTTTCTTTGTAATAAGATAAATAAGTATTTAAAATCAAAATAGACTATAAACAAATAATTATCATAGTAGTTGTTGTTGAGAGGGGTTATAATATTTTTTTATAATTACTAGATTTTTCCCGCGACTTCGTCAACGTGGAATAATTTCTTTGGGCTAACGCAGCGGAAGCACTCAAAAGGAAAAAAAAAAACGATTTTGAAACATTCTTCATTGATGCTTCGCTTCTATTGGGCTTAGCGTGATTATATATAGCCCATAGCTTTCCTAGATAAATAAGCTATATTACAATTAAAGAATTGTTGGAAAGAAAATCGGACCAGTAGTTCCTGAGATTAGCGCGTTCAACCAAACAAACAAACCCTCCGCCTTTATAATATTAGTATAGATTGTTTGGTTTTCTTATTTAGAATTATTTTCAACATAATTAAGTAAGATTGATACCTCGTTAATATAGACATTCATAGTTATTCTTGAATACATATTTTTTTGTATCATAGGAGCCAAATGAGCTGGTGGGCCACCTGATATTAAGTGATCACCACCGTCCATAGACACTTGCAACACCAGAAAAGTCGCAAGTGTATTGCCACCCTGTGTTTGGGGGAGGAGGAGTGGGAAAGGGAGAAGGGAAGGGAAGGTTGGCCCTCGGCGCTCTCACTGACCGAACGAAACGCAATAATGCAAGCACTGTTACTTCTCGTCGGTCTTCTGTGAGAGGGTGGTGCTACCCCGGGCGAGCCGACTCATTTATGCTGAAACCAGTAATAGCTTCAGTGTGGCTCCTACCACCGCTGATAAACTCAGTTCTTGTTAGGCGGCGAAACATCATATGCTCTGCCACGAAACTATTCGTTCTTGCTTTAGAGAACCTTGTAGCCGAATTGCTTCATTTTCTAGGGCTTTGTTATGATGTTAGATTATTTAGAACATATACATGAATACACTATAAAATATAAGATTTTTTTTATATAACTGATAGTACTAGAGATAACTTTATAATACTACTAATTTATATTACATAAATTGTAAAATAACTTTGCTACCATATTGATTCCAGTAACGGAGTTGCGGCAGAGGTACCCGTGCGGCCTGAAACCCTTGCCAGAGCTGGTACATCTCTAGAGGATCAAGCACAGCAGCTGATCACTGAGAAACTGTGGAAATTCGCTACCACCAGGTCATTGAGATACAGAATCTTTAATGACGCCGATGTTGTTATTTCTGGGAAGCAAGAAAAGGATGGAAGCTTCGGTGTTGGTGAGTTTTATTCATTTGAAATTACCATTTTAGTATTGAAATTTAAAACCCATCTGAAACTGAAATATCATCCACTTCACCTCGTTGAGTGGAGGTTTTTTTTATATTATAGGAGGTAAACGAACAGACGGCTCACCCGATGATAAGTGATCACCGCCTTCCATAGGCACTAGCAATACCGGGAAGTCACAAGTGCGCTGCCGGTCTTTAGGTCTTCTACGGTGAGGTTCTCAAGGTCATTTCTGCCTCGTATTTCGACCCTGTGATTCCAAACCATTACGAGTTATAAACCTTCAAGAAACGAGTGTAGACTTCTTTAAAAGGCTGGCAATGAACTTACGACTCCCCTAGCGTTGCTAGTGTCTATGGGCGGCGGTGATCACTTACCATGTGTTGACCTGACTCTTCGTTTACCCCCTATAATATAAAAAAAAATAAAGCTTTTTTACTCGACTGAGCAAGAAGAGATTAATGTTTAAATGTATACTAGCTGATATGCGCTCGGTTCGCTGTTCGCGAGATAACATTTTTATAAAAAAAATAAAAAAATCGAATACGAGTTAACATACGGTAGAAGTGAAACTTGGTAGTATGAATAACTTTTAAAAGAATGGCACATTTCAAGGTTTCTCCCTATTTCTCCGTCTTTTTGTATATATCTTGAGTACATTAAGAATATAGCATTTCCCAAGGGCAGCTCAAATCTATCACTCCAACGAAGCCGCGAGCAAATGCTAGCAACTTATATTTACAATGAAGAAAGGAAAAGGAAAACGGAACAAGTTAATTACTTACCAATACTTAAGTGAATAATTGAGAAGTTTGAATGTCTTTGGAGGCATTGTTTTTTGTTACCTTCAGTAATAAATCACTACATATAATAAAACAAAGTCCTCCGCCGCGTCTGTCTGTCTGTTCGCGATAAACTCAAAAACGATTGAGCGGATACTCATGCGGTTTTCAATCATAGATAGAATGATTCCCGAGGAAGGTTCAGGTATATAATTTGTCGTGTTTTTTTGGTAAATTGATTGAAATAGAGCGATAATTAGTGGGAGTGTCGGAAAGAGTCAAGCCGCCTGGAAGCTTTCGTGAAAACGCTGTCTAGTCCCTTTGAGACTATAGCAAGACATTTGAATGACGCAGGCGAGGTCGCGGGTATCAGCTAGGCTACTATATAAATGCACTGTGACAAAAAAAAAATTAAACATATGTTTATAAGGCACATAAACCATCACCCAAGGTTGTTATTATATAATATTGTAAGAGTTGATTCCATTACAGAGATGAGAATTAGATCAATTTATTGAACAGGTTAATCCGAATCTGACGTATTGTTCTAAAAAAAACTTCTCAGAGAGAAAAAAATGAGAAATTCTAATTTTAGAAGCGTCAAAAATAGTTATGTCTCGTCTATTATTTACTATAGTGAATTGGTTCAAGTAAGATTCATTACAAATAAATTCAATTGTTTGTATGATTTCCTTATAGAAGAGGTATTTCCTTTATTCAGACGAATGTATCAACATCCAATGTTAGTCTGTCTATTTATTCGATACTCGTTTCTAGATGTTACCAAAGGGAAAACAAAAATAATTATATACTAATTATTATTCACTATAATAAATAAGTCACTTTAAGGAGTTTTCAGGAATTAATTAAATAAAAAGTATTTATGTGTTTTTGAAATAGAGAAATTTCCTTTATTGCAATAGTAGTAGAGCCACGCTGAAGCTATTACTGGTTTCAGCATGAATGGGTCGGCTCGCCCGGGGTAATTCCACCCTCTCATAGAAAACCGACGTGAAGTAACAGTGCTTGCATTGTTGCGTTTCATTAGGTCAGTGAGAGCGCCGGATAACCCTCCTCACCTACCCCCCTTCCCCACTCCCCTCCCCCAAACACAGGGTGGCAAGGCACTTGCGACTCTTCTAGAGTTACAAGTGTCTATGGACGGTGGTGATTACTAAAAATCAGGTGACACACCTGTTCCTTTGCCTCCAATGATATAAAAATGTAAAATACAATTTTTATCCGTTTCACTAAGTCGTTCAAGTAAATTTCCAATACGCCTGAATTGATTTTGAAAAGACTTTCATTAAAATATACAGAAATTTTCAGATAGTAATCTCTTGTTATTAACTGCTCCACGGCCTGTCAAGAAACGCACAATTAACAATGTTTTTATAATAAACTAATTTATACCTCCGGTTACGCTCGCGTTAACCCTAGAAAGATAACCATACCGCGGCATACGTTATAGATAACCATACGCTTCAAAGGCGCACTCGTTTATAATACGTGTTTTTAATTGATTAACTAAAAAATATTTATAACTAGCGGGCCCGGCAGACGTTTATTGATATTCGCGCTACCGAATAATATATTAGAAGTCGATGCCAACCTAAATTTCAAATTTGTTGCAGGTAATAAAAAATATATATATACTATACAGATATACATCATGGGACACGAGAGTGGACCAAAACTTTATATGTAGATGATATGAATTTAGGTTGGCATCGACTTCAAATATATTATTAGGTAGCGCGAATATCAATATTTTTTATTTAATTTGGTGATTAGTTGTCAAATTCATAGTGAAATAAACATCAATAAAAAGGTAGGAAAATACAAAATGCATGGAGGCAATATAAATCAATATTGAATCATAAATTTTTGGAATCATTCATGAATCCGCCAAATAACTTAACCGAAAGCGATGATCTTATAACTTCACCTGATCTTCAGTAACATGAAAAATTGTCTCTTATCCACCGGTAGCCGGGATAAATCAATATTTTAAATATGACTGAAAAGGATACCTTTGAACTTTACCAGCCAGAATTTCCGACGGAAATTTTAATCCAAATTTTCACTTACCTCCCCGTGAAAAGTTTGATCGATTGCCGCTTAGTCTGCACGAGATGGAAAGACATCGTAGATTGCTGTATAAAAAATAAAGATTCTTTATGGTTCCGTTATTGTAGGAACGATTACACACATATGTTTCTTCAAAAAAAGCATGGAATCGGACCGAATTTAAATTTTTACGATTTGTACAAAGCATTCAGTCTGTGGTCGAAACTTGGCCAAACCGTCGTAGTTCAGGATGAGTTCGCATCAGCAAGTAGGACTACAAATGAGATAACGTCATTTGCTCTCTTAGCAGACGACGTAATAGGTGTCCACACTAAAGCTGCTATAGTTTATTATGATTTCAAAACATTAAGCAAAATAAAGAGTAAAACAATAGAAGGTCGCTTTGTGAGGTATGACGAAAATGACAAAGCGACGGTCCTGTTGAATGAGGATCAACTATTGTTTATCATGCTTAAAATTGTTCGAAGCGAGGATGATTTAGCTCATGTTACCCATGAGACCGCAACACATTTCATATTACTTCGTGATAAAGCGTATTACGTAATAGATAATGTCCAGATATACGTATGCAATTTCTATGACAACCTATCTTGTACTTACATCAATTCCTGTGAGGAGGATATTGTATCCCTAGGTTATAAAGACAACACGTTATACTTCGTAACCTACAAAAGAAATATATACGAGGTCTCCGGTACTAATTTAGTCATAACATGTTCTTTAATGGATTCATATAGCTTGTTACACTTAATGAGTAGATACAATCTACTGGTACACCTCAACTGGCATATGTATTCGCAATGGATGTTCAGTCTAAGTCGTACGATACCGGAAGGACCGCTGAGGGCTTTGATCGTTGTCCACGTATACGGAGACGTCGTCTTCATTGGTACCATGTGGGGAATCGTCAGAATATACTACGCCCCATACACGAACGGAGAACTAGATTTCGTCAATAGAGAGCCAGTCAAACAGTTTAATTTCATGGAGCCAGACGCTTGTCCCGTGCTATCTTATTGTCCGATAATGCATATAGACATTGTAGAAGGTGTTGATGAGCATACAGTATTAGTAGCGATGCCAAAAAAGATTGCCGTTTTAAAATTCGTGCATAATTTCAGAGAGGAATCATCAGTAGCGGAGTTTCCTGTTATGAGTTGTTTGTAAAATGCATATTTCATTTATGTTATGTGATATTAAAATTGATCTTTGTCTGAATATAAGGATTTAAACTGATATATTTGAGGCAAGCCTCTCTAAGTCCATGTCAGTGTACACAATCTCCGATTATGCAGTTTTAGATTGTTCCACTAATCTTATATAGATCAACTTGAGAACAGAAGTGCATGTTTATGTTGGTAATGATAATTAACCCTACAACTTTGAATATTACTCTATATTAAACAGATTACCTAGAACAGTGGTGATCAAATGATGGCTAACGAGCTACATGGAGTTGTTTTTCCTCTTCACTGTGGATCTTCCAAAAAATATTTAGTGCCGACTTGGAAAATTATTTAATAACTTTCCTTGTAAGAGAAAACTTGTTTATGAAACAGAAAAGAGGCACATTTTTGGAAAGCAAGGATAGCGTGCTTTGTCATTTGCAAAAAATACATACTTAACAAAGGCATTCTCGAAAGTACTGTTCTTAGGTTTAAAAAATGGCTTTTTGAATAAACTTAATTTCTTGTTTATATTTGGCTATTTTGGATGAGGAGCTTGCTATAAATATATATATAAATAAATATATATATATATAAATAATAATATAAATGACACTGACATGTCATTTTATTTGCATTTATTTTTCTATTATAGTTTTCCTATTTTATATTTTTATAATGGTTTATTATATCTAATATTGTATTACTATTAGTGAGAAAACTCTGAAACAACGAACCTTGAAAAAAAAAACAGAAAATGCAGTCTAAAGTTGGATAGTTTTCCGTTACATAAAAATGGCAATATAACAAGCAAACCATAATCTTCAAGAACTTCGTTTTTAACAGGAACAAACAATTGTAAGGCTAAAAGAGCCCATCAGACTTCGCAACTATATAATAATAATCACAAATACAGTGGTACAACAAAATAATCCCAAGGAGGGTTGATGTCAGGCAGGCGGCCGATCGTAAAATTAAGCCAAATCATATATCACAACATGAGAAACATGTTGTACCGACCCTACTTATGTTGGATAAGGGTAAGAAGAAGAAGAAGAAGAAATCGGTGACAATTTCACGAAAATACGTAAATATGAAGTGGATGAAAATCAAATAAACGATTTTTCACCCCCTTAGGGGTTGAATATTTTTTTCAAATTTAGTAACCTCCTCCTTTTTCGAAGTAGGTTAAAAAGGTATATGGATTTGATACCAGTATAAGAATGTTATTGTCACTAAGTTTAAGTCTATATACATCGTGTGTCGTATGTTTATAATACAAATTTAATTAACTCGATGATACAATTAACTGCATGCAACGTGTAATTGAACGCTATAATGTTACCATTAATTATTCAGTCAGCTAATAAGTAAGTTTAGAGTAATTTGGTTAATTTGATCAAAGCTATAATGTCTGAGAGGTAGTAAACCGATATTCGAGGTTTGAAAACCGATTATATATTGAAACTATTATTATTTGAATACATAAAAACTTACCGATTGTAGAGGAAGCACCTGATATATTTTCGATTAAGTAGTTAATTAAATAGAAACAAACAGTTAAGGTTTATTGTTCTTTACCGATAATAGCCAGTTTACGAATTCGCCCCTTCTCGGCACGCACCTTTCGTGTAAATGTGAGTATGGAGTTTGTCGAGAATCGGTCGAGGTCGAGTTAGGTTCGTGTTTGAGATAAAACATTTTATTTCTCTCAAGATATTATTACGTTTATCGGTGCAGGTTTCGATTACAGTCCTAACTGAAAACCGGTAAATTCTGTAATTTATCGGTATGATTGCAACCGGTTTCAGACGATGTTATTAAATACATACAATATGTAGCGGAAATTGAGTCTTAGTATTATTATGAAGCAGGTATATTCAAGTTATGAAATCGTTTAATTGCCAATCAATTCTAAATACTAGGATGAAACATACTGAGCTTGCAGAGACTATTGCAATATAACTGTTGACAAATACAATGATATTGGATCAATAGTACCGTATCCATATTGGTTCAACCCTCCAATAAATAAGCTGAAACTTCTGGTGAACAAAGTCGCTGTGATCAAACCATAATATTGTAGTTGGGATTTTTTAATCCTACCTATAGATGCTCCAGCAGCTACCTTTGGGAGGCAGTCCTTTGTTATCTTAAGACACAGCGTCATTTAAATTGCATATAAGGCAACAGCTCAAGCCAAGGTTCGGCCACTCTGGTACCTTTGAGCTTATTGCCAAGCGGCGAAGTGCCATAAGAGCTTGCGTTACCACTGAATCTATGAAGGCCCGTTAAGTCAACAGCATAGTCAGTTCAAAAATAAAACCTTCATTTAATATCAGTTGAATCGCCGTTCGGATGCTAAACCCAGCAAAGTATAAAAAACATGCAAATTGTTAACTACGCGCGTTTTATATATTTTGTTATTGTCTTATAATTTTCTTCACTTAAAATACCGATTTGTATATCTAGCCACGTTCTTCAATAATGTACCTTGCGCTATGATACTTAGATTTTATTGCCTCAATGAGCAAACATACCTGAACTGAATGGAAAGCAGGTGCAATTTTATACAGTGTATTGATTCCTTTCACAGGTGTATCGATGAAAGCCCCAGAAGCAACTGAGACTGGCAGAAGGCAAAACAAAAACATTGGACCTTTCTTAGCAGCTGCAGCTATGAAGTTCGGTCTCCTTGGCGCCCTTTTCTTTAAAGGTCTCACATTAATGGTTGGAAAGGCACTCCTGATATCGAAGATCGCCCTACTGCTGGCGACAATCATTGGACTCAAGAAACTGTTCTCACACGAGGTGACTGATTAGTAAAGCATGTTGCACGATTAAATATTTGTCACGATTTAGTAGTTTCAATAGCATGTTTGCATGCACGCATGCTGATTTCAAATGCACATACCTTGGTTTGATATGTCTATCCTCATGTTTTGTCAGGACAGGGTAAGGTAAGATTGGAATTTGATTATCATAGAACAACCAAATCTACGTAGAGGACCGGTTTCGGATTCTTAGTTTGAGTGTAAGGATAACTTATCTAGCACATCAGAAAACTCTTGTCACATCTTTGATCTTCACGTTCGCTTACAGTCCACTTAAAGCGGTTACAAGCATAGCCTGCTTTATCTTAAATCAAACGTACTGAAGCCTAAATTAGAATGTTTCATATAAATGAAAATAAACATTGCTAATCAAATCTTTAAGATTTGAAAGAAACAGCTTGAAAACAACTGCTTTCTTTTTACACAGATTTTTCCGAATGTATTCCTACTAGTTCAACAAGCACAGATAAATAATAAAAATAATATACACTTATTTGTTAATACACCACTACACTTAATCACCTATCAAGAAATTAAGGGAATAAGTAAATTCTATTCTTTGTTCTGTTTCATTTATCATAATATTAATTTATTTGAAAGTAACAGTTGTTGGCGGAATTTTGAGAGTTATTAGTTTTAATAGGTAGTAGAGCTACGCTGAAGCAGTTAGTGGTTTCAGCAATGGGTCGGCTCGACCGGGGTAGTACCACCCTTTCACAAAAACCAACGTGAAGTAACAGTACTTGCATTGTTGCGTTTCGTTCGGTCAGTGAGAGCGCCGGAGGCCCACCTCCCCTCCCATTCCCTCATCCATTACTCCCTCAAGACAGGTTGGCAACGAACTTGCGACTCCCCTGGTGTTGCGTTTATGGACGGTAGTACTTAACATCAGGTGACCCACCTGTCCGTTTGCCTCCTATGACATAAAAAAAAACACTCTCGTAGACCTCTAAACAACTATCTATTTGTCTGTTAATATTTAGCAATAATAATAGTAGATTCAGTTATAAAATTAAAGTGACTTCATATAATAATGATTTTTTAACATTATTCTTTTGATATAAATTACATATTTTGTTTTACGTTATACAATACTATTTCTCACCATAAAATATATGAGATTTCTGTAACATGCTAGGCCTAGTTAATGTCCATAATAGGGTTTGTTAATAATATTACAATAAGCTGTAGGCAAAATTGGTCTTTGGAGATTAATTTGTAACTTTAGATAGATTGTATACAGTTATAGCTACAGTGTCATGAAAACCTAAGGATGGATCTTAAATCAATAGGTGAAGTTCTTTCTTGTGATGTTCCTTCTTCTTTTCCATTCGATTTTATCTATACAATCTATACTAAATTTAATTTATATATACTAACATAATGTGTAAAAATGCCAGAATGGTTTGGACAGTCGAATAGTGTATGCGAGGGGTCATATGGGCGGACATCTATAGGAAGGTGGCTTAGCAGTAAGGTTGGTATTTTTCCCCACTTTAAATCAACATTAGCACTTCGTCTTCATACACTTGCATACTAGTTTTACAGGCTTGATCAATATCTGTTTGTAAAGTTTGGAATATTTTTTCCTTTATATGTTATAATATATTATATTTCTATTCACCTGATATACTTAAATATGACTTTATGACAACTAAAACTGTATTTGAAATATACAAGAAGTCTATTTATGTCTCTAAGATATTTACATTACCCGGTATTTGATTTGTCACGTCGGATACAAGAATAATACATCCCACTAAGATCTACTTGTTTCGGTTTTGTATAGCGTTGTCTCTATTGTACAGCTCAAAAACTGCGATAGACAAAGACAACGCTATACCTAAACGGAACTTGGCCGAATATATATGTCTTCGCTCTGATATACCAAATCAAAAGGCGGGTACTTTATTCTCTGCATGACTATTATATTTTGTTTGTGATGTTTAGAAAAACCATTATTTTTTATTAAAAGTCTGTATATACACAGTTTTGTATGTAAATAGAGGGTCACTTTGAAATATATAGACTTGATTAATTAGATATAATTTGCATTCGAGGGGAATTTAGATAATTATGACTACAGAGTTAACGCGAGTTCTGAGAACATTACTAATTATTGATTAATTTAGTGAGAACATTCGTTAATTCGCGCACGTGTAATGTAAAATTCCTCTTTTGTCTTCTTTATATTTATTCTTAACTAGTTTTTGTTTGCGGTTTCGTACACCTCAATGTAGATTTAACTCATCTATCGAGAATAGTGTTTTTCTTTATTAATCAAAGATACACTACTTCCTTTTCTATATTCCTAACAATGTACATGTAAAATTTCAGAATGATTGGTAGAGTTGTTATAACGTGAAAGCGATAAACAAACTCATATTCGCGTCTGTAATATTAGTTAGGATTTGGATAATAATAATGCCAGTTTGGAAGAGTTTTGATATTTGGTCAAATACATGAGACATTGGCGGAAGGTGCAGGCATAATCACTACGCCGTCTCACGATGTATTGGCGATTTCAAAATCTGAGAAATACACGTTTCTCTATTTACCACATACGGTTATGGTAAAAGAACATTTCTAATATTTAGATTTTCTAACAATATTTATCCTCACCATTTATTGATAGCACTACTCATTAAAATTGGTAAATGCACGCAAATTCCGGAAAATTCGTGTATACACTTTAGGCCATGGCGCTGATATTTTGTTTCTCATCTCACGTGATTTTTTTTTTAATTTTGTTGCTTTCACACACATTTAGTTTAGAATTAGCAAAATAAAGGGAGAGAGGGCTGATCGCAAATTGATACGACTCACTTCTCTTTCCCATCTTGAATGAGCATTATATAAAAGTCACCAAAATTTGTCACTAATTATTTAGATGCAAGTCAGGGTCATGATAATTTCAAAGTCTGTTAAATCACCCGGTCACCATGACTTCTTATTATTGTTCTAAGGCCTCTTACTGTATTTATGGTAGATTCTCCTTAAGCTGAATCGAGAGATAGTTGCTTATATCTTTACACATGATTGACTTGTGTGTGATGAACATAATTACTAGCGTCTATGGAGCTCGCAATTAAATAGTATTTAGTGCTTTACAATGAAAAAGGAAGTTGTATGAGTAATGTAACACATAATGAAGTTGGCCTTAATGTAAAATGGAAAGTGCGCGCGCCTATGTTACACACGATTTAGTTACAGTTAGTTGTTATACAATTTCTTTAAAAATGTTATATTATCTAATTAAATATACGAAATGTGTATTTTTTATATAATTTGTCTGTGTAATTTAATAGCGCTTTTATTCGTAAAATTTAATTACGTCGTTCGAACTTTGGGTTATATTCATACGGGTAAAATAAACAAGAAAGATTATTTTTATATTCACGTCAAAGAAATATAATTTTCACTTGAATACACGTCTCTTTACATATAAAAGCGAAACACAAATAATATGTATTTATATTTCTAAAAAATACGTTCGTTTTAAAAGGACTATAAAAATATAATATCATTCCTCCGTACTTGACCCCATTTTTGTTTCACCCTCTAGATGGCCAGTTCATATTTTTTTACGAAGGACCATTTGTTGGATATGAAAATACTTTATGGCGACTGTTAAATAAATTTCATTTTAAGTAAAAAAAGCAAAAACCCATAGGCTACGTTGTTTTGGCTTCAAATAACGGCGTCACATACGTCGCTATGCCGTTCATATTATTTACTGTAGTATAAAATATATTATAACTAGCTTTTGCTCGGTGCTTCGCTCGTGTAAGTGTAGATTTCATCTATCTCTCAGGTCCAGTTCATTATTTTATTTATATATACCAGGTGAAAGGTTCGACACTTGCAATATTCTAGGATATGATACTTCATGGTCACATTTAATACATAAAATAATTTCAAAAGTACGAATAATAACTTAAATAAACCTAGGTTGAATGACCGGTAATAAAATCTGCAAGCCGCGACCCGGAGCTAACAACTTTCGATAATATAACGGATAATAAATCCTTTTGTTTGTTATTGTTTTATTTTTATTTCTTCAAACTTCAAAAATTATCCTTTGTTAGTTGGTTGGCTTCCCTTTCACTTCACCCGACGGTCATTGACTCTAAGCTTTAACATAGACGCTTAGAGGATCTAGTCTAATTTTTTTATGTTTTTAGATAATTGAGTCAAATGGTAAGCATCTATTTTTTTAATTGATTTAGAACGTGCAGAGTGTCGTCCATAAATATTGCTACTGTCTAAACATTCACCTGGTATATTATACGTTATAGCAGCGTTTGACTACCATCTAATGATGTTAAACGACGGTATGACCTAAGATGGTAAACACGCCAAGGTAGAGAGGACTGGCTCTGAATTGCAGCTACCTGAACACAACACTGCTAGGTGACAAATTTCCAACTTGAGGGTGGTAGCTCACCTGGCGGACTTAGAAAATGCCCAACCACGATGCGAAAAAATTCTAGATGAAGGATTTTTTTTTATAGTAGCACGACAAAATGACTGCGCTATGCCTGATGATCAGCACAGTACAATCCAAAAACAATGGCCACCATCGAATGACACACTATCCATCGCTGGCCACCGCTGTCATGCCGGCCTGTGAAAAGCTGGATATGCACTGGCTGATACCGAAACGCGATCCCCAGAAGCGAATCACTATGACGGGCTTTTTCACCATATACATGGTGATTGCGACCCAGTCAGGCTGTAAAACCATACCACCCCGCTAACGCCATTGCCTCGTTCGTTATTCAAACCCGTTACCCTTTGTACTCTTATGTACCTCTCACAAATTATAGACAAGACTTCCTGATGGTTGGTTATTTAGTAATTAAGGCGGTAAAACCTAACAAACAATCTCGCAATGGCGTTCATAATATTATTTTTATATCACAGGAGGCAAACGAACAGTTGGGTCACCTAATGTTAAGTGATTAACACCGTCCATAGACACTTGCAACATCAGAGGAGTCGCAAGTGCGTTGCCAGCCTGTATTTTGGAGAAGGGGGAGTGGGTAAGAGGGGAAAAGGAAGAGAGTTGGGTATCCGGCGCTCTCACTGACCGAACGAAACGCAACAATGCAAGCACTGTTACTGCACGTCGGTTGTCTGTGTGAGGGTGGTACTACCCCGAGCGAGCCGATCCAGTCATGCTGAAACTAGTAATACCTTCCGCGTGGCTCTACCACCTACGGATAAAACAACGCGTATACCTTTCTTGTGGTATGAGAAATCAATACGATCTCATGTTACGTTGCCAAGTAACGCGTTTCTGTATTAATATGAGAATGAAATAAACGTGTTTCCTTTTATATTTTCATAAGAACTATAGTGTGAATGTCAATATTAAAATTTCAATTTTATTTTATATTTTTATATAATTATATATATTTTTATAAAGCACATTAATCTATCAAAGGTATGATGAGCTGCAAAATATCTATTACATGTACATAAGCCGCTAAACTATGACACTAGACTGACGCAAGCGCAATACGGCCGATCACGCTCACTAGAATTTCAAGACGCGAAATTATAGATAACCTCCTGCCAAAAATACCGCACAACGCGACTGAACTTAAAATAATTCGCATAATTTGAAAATAATAACATAATACCTATGTACCAAAAGGTAAGAATTGTTTAGAGAATATTAGAAAGTGCTTACTCTCGTATATATTTCAGGTAACTGGGAAAAAGGACTAAAACGAGCTGAAAGGAAATTCAATCGTATTGTGGCCAACTGACCTCAACTAACGGAATTTAAAATGCCATTACATCATTTTTGATTAGCATTTCAACATTCGTTTTATAAAGCATACAGTATGTGCTTAAAATGCAATGATGGATACAGAATTACAAGAGATCTTAACAAAAACTGATGTAATGGTTATTTTACAAAAAGGTGACAAATATCTGGAAATACTATTCATGTAATGATTTGAACATATATAATTGAATTTAAAATATTAAGTGAATTAAATCAGAATAGAAAAAAAAAACAATACAAAAAACTTAACGTAAATATTAAACGAAATTATTTAAAATGAAAACCAAAACTATTTCTCTCTATTTTTTATATATTAAAAACTATAGAGAAGCTGTTATATTCATTTATTTTTCATATGAAATTATTATTTATTAAGATTTTTTTTTTATTTCGTTCATAGGTCTTTCGTATTTTTCGTAAAACGTCCCACCAAATTAAAAATAATGGATAGTCAAAAGATATTTGTCAACCTGCCAAATCCAGGTAATAAATTAACAGCACTTAATAAAAATGTAAATAACACATATTTATTTATTAAACATAAGTTAACTCGTGTGCTAACTGTAGTGCTTGTATGGCATTTAAACGACTAAGCATTTGGCTTAAATTTAACAGCATTATTTATATATTTGTCCCATTAATTGTACACTAACATGTATTTATCGAATGATTAAATGAATTAATTACTAATATTGTTCATTGTTTAAAAACCTACCAACGACTCTTTAACTCCATACTGATATTGTGAAAGAATATGTTCTGAAATTATAGCTTTTTTTTATAGTAGCACGGCAAAATGACTGCACTGTGCCTAATGGTAAGCATAGTACAATCCGAAAACAATGGCGACCACCGAGTGACACACTGTCCATCGCCGGTCGCCGCTGTCATGCCGGCCTGCGAAAAGCTAGATATACACAGGCTGATCCCGAAACGCGACCCGCAGTACGGGCCTTTTCGCCATATACATGGTGGTTGCGACCCAGTCAGGCTGAAAACCCTACCACCCCGCTATCGCCATTGCCTCGTTCGTTATTCAGCAAGGTGCACCACGTGCAGGTGAGGTTGGCTAGGATGTCTCAAGTCTTAGATGTTATTTGACACCCCTTACACCCCAAAAATAAAAGCTGTGAAAATAAAGGCAATAAAGGAAAATAGACAGTATCGTAGCGACCGCCGCCGTATCAACACTTACAATCATACTCAGAAGAAGCTTTATGAGATATATTTATGTGTAAACTTGATTATAAATAGGAATGCAACATAGCAAAAACCTTTACAGCATAGCTCAGCGTAAACTGCCTGGTTAAAGCACCGATCCTATTGAATCGTCGTTTTTGGACTCAATTTTTATGACAATCTAACATTATGGACTGGGTACAGAAACCCGCGGATGGTTTTTTTCGAACTGACTATGCTATTGGCCTAGCAAGACCGTTATAACTTCACCGGACTACCTCGCGATTGGGCTACAGAAATTCGAATATGTTAACAAGCACCAGTAGGCTAATTAATGTGGCATTCGTCTTGACATCGCAATAAAGCTATACGAACAGCGCCATCTATTAAAGCAGAAGCGAATTAAAGTGTTAAGACCTATAAATAAGACATCGTTTAACATTACGCTGTAACTAAATCCTTTTTGTGCAAAACGTTAAGTAAAATAATTCAGTCCGTTTCGGACTTCGGTTGTTTTAGAAATTACAGTAGGTTTTTCTTATAATATAGGATGAAAACAAATAGGCGGGTCACCTGATGGTAAGTGATTACCGCCGTTCATAGACACTAGCAACACCAGGGGAGTTTCAAGTACGTTGCCGGCCTGTGTTTGGGGGGGGGAGGTGGATATCCGGCGCTCTCACTGACCGAACGAAACGCAACAGTGCAAGCACTATTACTTCATGTCGGTTTTCTGTGGGTCGGGTGGTAGTACAGCGGGCGAGCCGACCCATTCATGCTGAAACCAGTAATAGCTTCAGCGTGGCTCTACCACCACCGAAATCGTTTCATCATACATACAATGTCATGTATACAACATCAATACGTGACAACAATACCTGATATGTATATGAAAAGATGAATATGATATGGACTAGTCAGGTTTGTTTGTGACTATCAGTTATTCCAAAGACAAAATTGATTAAATTTAAATTCCAAATCAAATTATCAATGTAAGGTAAAATGTAAAATGAATAAAAACTCATTATAGTTAAATTTGATTTGATTATCATTTCTTATTCCTTATAATTTATCTTTGTAGTGAATAATTAGTTGGTCTTATGGACTACGGTTTAAAAGGGAAAACATTTATGAATATCAATAACTCATCTATCTATTGAGAACAGCAATATTTTTCTTGATGAATATTTTTTGTGCCCCTAATAATGTGTATATAAAATTTGATGAGGGTTGATTGAGTAGTTAAGAAGTGAAAGCGGAACAAACAAACAGACTCATAATTCGGATTTACAATACTAGTTCGGATTAGGATTATTATGACCCCTTTGGGATTCGACATCCAAGGTAAGTTTTGAGGTCGTTAAATATGCGAGAAGATACTCATGGTTTGATATGAAAGAATGCTTGGCTTGGTATTTGAATTTACTGATCGGCAAGTCAGTTATGGTTCTTTAGAAGCTTATTTCGTAGAACGTGAAACTTGCTACCTAAAACATTAATTATATTTGTCAGTTATTTCAGGCATACACGATGATGTATAATTCGTGTAGATATTTAGAGTATAATCTAATATTGTTTTAAAATCAAAACCAAATTACTTCAGGCTCTGAGAAGGCGCTTATTAATGTAAAGCTACCACCAGTTCGGAAAATCAACCCACTCATCGACAAGGATCGGGAAAAAACTCGATCGAGTTTTTTTTTAATGTCATAGGAGGCAAACGAACAGGTGGGTCATCTGATGTTAAGTGAACACTAGGGAAGTCGCAAGTGCGTTGCCAGCCTGTTTAGGGGGAAGGGGGAGGCAAGAGGAGGGTAGGAGAGGGGAAGGGAGGGTATAAGAGGGGAAGGGAGGGTAGGTGGACTTCCGGCCCTCTCACTGACTGAACGAAACGCAACAATGCAAGCACTGTTACTGTTTGTAGGTCGGGTAGTAGTACCCCGGGCGAGCCAACCCATTCATGCTGAAACCAGTAATAGCTTCGGCATGGCTCTACCACCACCAAAAACTTTTCATCATACATAATATAACATATTTTTATGAATATACATAGTTATAGACCATGGTATTACGAAAAAGTTAAACACGCATTGAACTCTTACTTAAAAAAAGTATGATCACAAAAGAGTGTCTTGCCCTTGTGTACAGATGGACATTATTTTAATTTAAATATTCTCTGACACTTGTCTAAGTTGACAGTTCTTTTTCTATTGTTGTTTTAACTGTATCTGTATATGTTGGAAAATGAATTTTCATAGTAAATTATGGATTACGTGTGTATAATTAATTTGCAGGAAGTGAATAAATTAAGCAATTTTAGGCATTCACAAGTAAATTATAACCACTATTTAATACCATTGACATCTGACAGAGTATTTAATCTGTTATTATGCTGTTGTTCCACCTTACGCACTTTGTCGTAATGTTTAAATCTTATAAATTGCTTATATACAATTAGATTATTTTATACATCATTTTCTTTAAACTAAAATATCACAAAAATAATAACCAATTTAACGTATAATAAGTTAATTTTCTTAATTAATATCGGAACATAAATATTATTCATAAAATTGAAATTGTTTGCAAAATATCTGTATGCAATGGAACGTTTTTGAATAATGAGATCGAATTAAACGAATGCTATTCAAAGTTGCTTGAATAAAAAAAAAATCACATGTTTAGCTAGAGACCGTTTGGGCACGATTTTGTAATAAATTATTTTAAACTTGACTTCAACTAGATTTTAAATTTTAGGCGCTGCTTAGTATAACTCATGTTATACCATGTTCATTTTTGTTTTTGTAATAAAACCGAGATTGTTTTTGGCGGATGTACAGAGTCAGATAAGAGTAAATCAGAGATGTCTTATCCACTTGTCACCATCGTTCACATATTGATGCATCCTATAATTTTATCTATTCCGCTTGACATGGTACTTGAACTTATTATCCGGCAAATTGGTAATGCGCTTTGGGACTTAGTTATAAGTCTATTAAAAACTGTTAGCGGTTTTAGTCAGCCTAGAATATGGATTTGATGGTGGTAGAGCCACGCTGAAACTATTACTGATTTCAGCATGAGTAGGTCGGCTCGTCCGGGGTAGTACCACCTTCTCATAGAAAACCAACGTGAAGTAACAGTGCTTGCATTGTTGCGTTTCGTTCGGTCAGTGAGAGCGTCGGAGGCCCACCTCTCTCTCCCACTCCCTCCCCTAACCCTTCCCCCCAAAGGGTGGCAACGCACTTGCGACTCCTCTGGTGTTGTTAGTGTCCATGGACGGTGGTGATCACTTACCATCTGGTAACAGGAACCACCTGTTCGTTTGCCAACTATTACATAAAAAAAGCATCAATAAATAATGTATCAAAATCGTTTTTTTCCCTTTTGGGAGCTTTAGCTGCGTGTTAACGATAACCCAAAGTAAATATTAACGGACGATCCGCGGGCACAGTTGGTTTTTACAATAAATACGTAATGATTAAAATAATCAGTGCGGTGCGAAACAAATTCGTATGCCAAATGATTCTAAATTTA
The DNA here is from genome assembly GCA_015888305.1 of Antheraea pernyi. NCBI lineage: Eukaryota > Metazoa > Arthropoda > Insecta > Lepidoptera > Saturniidae > Antheraea > Antheraea pernyi. The sequence goes on along the minus strand of MU159130.1, from coordinate 17,788 downwards.
CGTCAACGTTTGTCTACTATTTTTGTGTCTACACATGTCTGAAGGTTATAAGGCGATGACATCAAAAGATTATCGTTGCTTTGAAATAAAAACAGAGTGGTTTTCAAGCTGAAATTGTCCAAATTTATTTATGCATCTTCATCTATATCAAACATAAAACCTGTAAATTACAAATTCTGCCGTTCGCTAAAATCCTCCGGTAATAAACAGGAGAATACGATGTACCGTCTTATCTTAGCACGCATAAAAATGTCTTACGTACCTTGACAAAGAGCTTCATATGTTAATGCTATTACATAAAATGAATTTAGGTTATCCGTAACTGGCACTAGGAAATGAGTAAAATTATTTTATTCCATATTTATTCTATATCTAGGTAAGCTGCCTTTTATTATTCCCAACAAATGGGCCTATTTCCTCTTTCCAGTGATTTGTGAGAATATTAATTACACTTAGGATCAAGTCATTTAATGAACTTCATGTATTTCAAGTATACCTATTTATGACTGTTTTTTCCAAGACCTCGTTATTTGACATTATTGCTTTGAGATGTGATTTATTATGTTAGAAATTAATAATATCGGTGATAGCACAACGTTACATTTTGTCTTCTTTAGCTATAATCAATGACCAAGTTTCACATGGTTATGTAGGTGGATGGTACTTTTGCGCTAGGATTTGAATATACGAAAAACTCAAATACTTGGGTCAGTAGGATTCGCATAGTAAATAAGGACGATTACTATAATACTAGAATACTAAAACGAATACTCGAATAGTATGCCCTAATTACACTATTTAATTCCATCATGCTGACCTAGACCTAGACTTTTACCTCAATGAATAATATCGGTGATAGCACAATGTTAGAGTTTGTCTTCTTTAGCTATAATCAATGACCAAGTTTCACATGGTTATGTAGGTGGATGGTACTTTTGCGCTAGGATTTGAATATACGAAAAACTCAAATACTTGGGTCAGTAGGATTCGCATAGTAAATAAGGACGATTACTATAATACTAGAATACTAAAACGAATACTCGAATAGTATGCCCTAATTACACTATTTAATTCCATCATGCTGACCTAGACCTAGACTTTTACCTCAATGAATAATATCGGTGATAGCACAATGTTAGAGTTTGTCTTCTTTAGCTATAATCAATGACCAAGTTTCACATGGTTATGTAGGTGGATGGTACTTTTGCGCTAGGATTTGAATATACGAAAAACTCAAATACTTGGGTCAGTAGGATTCGCGTAGTAAATAAGGGCGATTACAATAATACTAAAACGAATACTCGAATAGTATGCCCTAATTACACTATTTAATTCCATCATGCTGACCTAGACCTAGACTTTTAACTCAAGGGGAAGGTTTATAAAACTATTTCATTATATAACGGTGATTTCGGCTATGCTCGGCAGTGAATAGTTGTGGCGAGCGATGGCGTCCTTCTGCGAGAAGGTCATCTTGCAGAAGGAGGCGGAGGAGAGAGCCCGCGAAGTGGGTCCTCTAAGTGGCACTCTCCGCAAACGGAGGGCCAGTGGGAGGAGGCGGCAATTAGCTCAACTCCTCCCGCCACCGTAGCCGTACCAGAGGGGATGGGCCGAGGGCCCATCTCATTGCACAGGTCCAGCTGACGATGGAAGGCAGCTGATGTGTACCTAGTCCGTCTCTATTAGGTAGGAGGCCGCCAGGCGGACCGTTGAGGCGGCTATCCAAGGTGATTAGCGTAGGACGATCCCATGACGCCCGAACAATACAGTCTGTCGTTACACCATGAGGTTTAAGTCCATAAGGTTCCGGCTTCCTCACGATATTTTCTTTCGACGTCAGCCGATATTGTTACTAATTTAGATTAGTAAATGTACGCGAATTCCGAAAAATTCGTTAGTATATTTCCCGGCTGGTTCAAACCTGCGGACATCAAAATGATATGCCACCTTGTGGTCGCTAAAACCTATAAAGTTTAAGAGAATATATTCACCAATTTCTCCAAATCCTAAACAAACCAAACCAACTACAAATTATATATGTCTAGTATAACCTGATAAACTACTGAAAATAAGTAGATAACATCACAACCAGTCTTATTTAAACTTAACCAGTCACCACGTTCAGTTGCATAATCATTTAAAATTACATTAACCTATATAACGGACCATATAAATGGTCAGAAATAAAATAATCGTGGTACATACTCAACTTGCCAAGTAATCAGTCTTTCGCTCCGTGAATAGCTTTGATTGAAAATAAATTGAATTCCGATGCGGTGGACACATCATGTCATGTTACCTCGTTTTATTGGATTATGTCTGAGTACCCAGACTGGGCTCTTATTCTTGTAGGAATAATCATAGTATCGTCAAAGTCATCGTCGAACAATCGAAAACTTTTCAATATAATATTACCTCAACTTTCTACGAATCATACAAATTTTTTCCAACTTATTATTACCCGTGTATACAATAACGCTTTATTAAAACTTATATTATCTGAAACTTGAGTGGTACAAGAATATCTTTACAATAAAGATTAATTTTAATTTATTTGAAATTGTAAAATATTCTGTGGACGTTAATTTACAAAATTTATATTACGTTATTAGATACTTTAATTAAATACATAAGATTCATTTAAAGATACTGGGCTTTATTTAAATAATAATTTGTATTAATAAGTAACAGTGCTTGCATTGTTGCGTTTTGTTTAGCTAGTGAGTGTGCCGGAGGCCCACCTCCTCTTCCCCCCTCCCACTTCCCCCACTCCTCCTTCCCCCTAAACACAGGCTGGCAACGCATTTTAAACTCCCCTGGTGTTGCAAGTGGCTATGTATGGCGGTGATCACTTACCACCAGGTGACCCGTCTGTTCGTTTGCCTCCTACAATATAAAAAAAAGAAGAAGTTATTCTCGAAAATGTGCTTTATGATTTTTTTGGTGTGGTTTTACTGTGAACCCAGTACCTTAACAATGATACGTGTTCATACAGACAGACAAACAGATAGACAGACAGTCGTTTCTAAAAATGATTGAAATGTATTTTATTATATATTCCTACACACGTGCACTAATTTTTTTCACGAAAATCGAAAAAATACAGACTCGTTAGATTTACATACCTTGATATATGTATAGAAGAAGAAAATATACATAAATTACAGCTTGACCCCTATGAAAAAGGGGTAATGATAGCGTAGTCTTGATAATATTACTTCTGATAATGTTCTTTCTAGAGTTAATCTCGAATAGATAATAGATAATACAACTATTGTTGTATATATATAAGTAGATTACGATTTCATTTGATACTATATATCGGGGCTAATACAAAATGGCGTCCATGTAGAAATATGACGTCATCCATAGTGACGTCATGGTTATGGCTTCATCGATCAATCTACCAAGGATAATCTAATAAAACTTTAGCCGACATAGAAACGCAACATGTGACTAACCCAACTGTCTGAGCGAGGATACCCAGTATCTAGTTTTCGTGACAGCCAGTAATAATCAAGTTTCATGAACAACTGATGCTTCCAACCAATAGTGTCAAGATGCATGAACAGCCGATACCTCCAACCGATGCAGTAAATAGTGTTGAGATATATGATCAGGCAATAACTTCGATCAATGGCATATGAGGTCATTAGTAACTCTCTTGATTTAGTCAATAGTACAGACGCAGGTCAATAGTAGCTGTCCCCATATACAAATTATTAAATTTAAATTATTATCAGCTTTTGCTCGCGACTTCACTCACGTTAACTATTCTGAATGAAAGGTACCATATACCCTTTTCTTTCCCCTGACAGCATATATGTACAATTTCCTTATGATCGGTTGAACTGTCAAGGCGTGATAGCGTAACAAAGAAACAAACACACGTTTATAATATTAGTTAGAACATGTATGCATATTTTAGCATTAGATATTACAAAACAAAGTCCTCCGCCGCATCTGTCTGTCTCTTTGCGATAAACTCAAAAACTACTTAGTGGCTTTTTATGCATTAGTAAATAGAGTGATTCACGAGAAAGGCTTAGGGAGAGGAGACGAACTTCTTAGCATTCCATGGATTCACTGTACGGGTGCCGGGTCCATCGTGTGGCCGAGGGAGAAACTCAGAGCAGTTCCCAGGACTTGCGACCCAGGTGTAGGTTTCCGCTCACCTTCACTACTCGAGTTTCTCGCCTTGCCTAGTCAAATTTGGTAGGAGTCTGTTAGTGCAGCCTTTGATACTTGTTCTAAAATAGAACTTACTGCAGTTCTCGGCAGGCTAAGGTCCTTCAGAAGGTTATAGAGAGATTTTGCTGGTATACCCCTCGCTCCTACTTCTACCGCGTATAAATTAACCACATAGCCATTTTTATTTATTTCATTAGTTAGATTGTAATATTTATTTAATTTGATAGTGTGGACTTTAGGAATGTTGGTTTGCCACGGTGCAGTAAGCTCTACTAGTAATATATGTTTGATGTGCCTAGAAAAGAGGAATATTTCCGTTCTGGATGATGCAACACCAACGTCCTCTGGGATTTTATAGTGCTTATCATACGTATCCATTAAAATAGTCCAGTCAGGTGCAGTACCTAGGATTGAGAAAGGCTTGCTTTTAGAGTTGACAGTTGTGCCATCCTTTATAAAGTTAATTTGCCGTTTATTTGTGTTCAATCCTTTTTGGGCTCTAGCTACTGAAAGGCTTACTGCTTCGCGTATGATTTCAAGTACTCTATCATGTCGGCGTGAATAATAACCCCTATCAAGCAGCACCTTGCAACCTACCAATAAGTGCCTAGCAGTACCTACTACCTCACCACAGGTAGAACAAGATTTTTCAGAGGCTTTCCCCCATCTTACTAGGTTACTTTGGTCTGGGAGGGTAATTTGGAAGGCATTAAGATAGAATTTTAATAGGGCAGGAGACCAATCATAAAGTAGGGTGCGCCATTTCAGGGCTAACGGGATGCGGAACTCACCTATGGTTAACCACTCCATTTGTATTTCTAAATTCATTGCGTGCACTTTATAATTATCATTTTCATCTTGTTGTAGAAAGGATTTTATTATTTCTCGGTCTTCCTTATTTTTTGCAGAACCCAGTCCCACTCTATTAAACTGTGCTCCTGCCATAAATTGTTTATGGAATTGGAGTCTTGACTCGAGCTCTGTAACACATTTATCTCTTGGGAGTGATGAGACTATTTCGTCCTGGGATTGTCCCAAGACATGCATTTTGGTCACTCTGAGGTGGTTATAGAGTTTAGATGGCTTCTTTAACTTCATCCCAAAACTGTTTTGATCCCTAAATAGAGTTGAGGGGTCAGCTGAATGTGCAATTCCGAGCCATAGCTTCAATATCTTTATGACATTTGCATCTAGTTTTGCCAGGAGTGTTTTACCAATGTCATATACAAGAAAAGGCCAAGACAAACGTGACGTACGATAATTGTAGTATATCCAAACTTTTTTAATATTGTTTAATGGTTGTTGGTCTACCTTATTTAAGTCATTAGGAAATTAAAATTTGTCAAAATTTGACGTAAATTGGTTGAAATCATTACATAGTATAAAACAAAGTCCCCTACCGCGTCTGTCTGTCTGACTGTTCGTGATAAACTCAAAAACTACTGAACGGATTTTTAAGCGGTTTTCACCAGTGGATAAAGTGATTCCTAAGGAACGTTTTGGTGTATAATTTGTCAAGGATTTTTGAAATAATCAGGGCGGGACCACCTCTGCGGCATTCGCTAGTATGACGATAAATGTTGAAAGTGTCGGAAAAAGACGAAATCGACGAAAACGCTGCCTAATCTCTTTCAGATATAACAAAACAATTGAGATAATAAAATGCGTAGTTACAAAATCGCGGAAATCAGCTAGTTTTATATAAAATTGTAAGTATAGTAAAAATATGTGTGAAATATTTTAATTCCATATTAAATAAAATATTACCTGTTGTATTTAAGGTAAAATCGGTATTGTAATAGAAAACAAAACAGGCATTAAAGAATAGTCTTCTGAGTAAACATCAGACATCCGTAACCAGGAAAGATGAGAGTACTAAACAACGAATGAAAAGAACAAGATTGCTAAGTGCCTTCAACTTTCTTTGCTTAGTTTTCTCCAAGCGAATGCAGTTAGCATTTATTAAGGCGCTATTTTTTAAGTTTTTTATTTAAGTGTATGGCTGAATTGAGTACTTATCTTTTATTATATTCGATTGACTGATTACACTATTTGTCACTGGAAGGTTGAATTTATGTGGAACAGTGCAGCGGACAAAAAATTTTTACTCTTTAACATTACCCGGGGAGTTTTTTTTTTCTAACTGACTACGCTATTGACCAATCAAGATCTTAACAGCTTCACCGGACTACTAAGGCGAGTGCTTAAGGCACTCAGCCGATTTTATTTTGACAACTAGCCCAAGGGTGCGCGGCACACCTCGGCTTTGGCTGTTGCCTGATGCACTACCCGGGGAGCATGTGCAGGAGAATGGGACACTTCTTGCAGACGCAAGTAATATAAAGAGTCTGTTATGAAATTATTGCAGATCTAAGGCTATCTAATGGGAAAAAATTTGAACCGATTGTTTAAACAATTTCATTAATGAATAAATAACTCATTCTATACAATTCATTTTGGAACTAAATAACTTACTAATTTGTATGGTATGTCGTAAACGCACACGATATACGTGAAACTTTTATTACATGGAAACATTTTATCAATGATATCCAACTTGATCCTAATCGTGTATTACTACGTCAAAAATCGCATAATAAAAGAAACATAAAAATACATTGATTGACCGTATCAGATCAGTGACGTTATAAATTGTGCAAGTGATTTAAAAGAATACAATAAAAAGTCAACGTCACACGATGTTTCCAGGCGGTCACCCATCCAAATACTGATCGCGCCCGACATTGCTTAACTTCGGTGATCGGACGAGAACCGGTATTTTTAGAACTCAACCCGACAGTGTCTACCTACACCACTTGTCGTCACACAAAAAGGCTGTGGATCAAAATTTCAAAGATCTCTCTCATAAAAAAGGTCACCTCTGAAATGCAACAATCATTATGTTATTTATTGCATTACTACCTTATGCCCGCAGCTTCGTTTGCGGTGATGTAAATTTGATCTAATTCTCGTGACCAGTACATTTTTGTTCTTTTGTGTACTCTGACAAGGGGCTATGCACCCATGCTATGCACTATGCAACATTTCTTGACGGTCTGTTGAGTAGGCGTTAAAGCGTGACAAACAAACACACAATCGCTATTGTAACATTAGCTAGCATTCGGAATATACTCCTACAAAAATCTCTATCGCTAACAAAACGATCTGCGTCCATATCGTCAATTATATTTTTTCAATACCTTGTCAATTTTCTGAGAGTTTTTGTTGTTACTTGTAATTACTTTAACTAGTGGGCGCCCAGCGGTCGATATTCGACCATAGTTCATAGAATTTTTAAAGTTTGAACTTTATTGCGGTTCTTTTATCAATGGCATCGACTTCAAATATATAATTAGGTAGTTCAAATATCAATGTTTTTTATTTAATTCGGTTAATTTAATAATTAAGTTATTTTTCGCTTTTTAGTGCCTTATTCGTTTTTCACATCGAAGGCACTTTATTTTTTTGTGTATAAAAAATATTTCCCCATTTTTAGTGTTCATAAGTATATCTGATTTGTAATGTGTTTAATAAATCGGTTCCAATTTCAAGTAAATACGTAGAGACGAAGTGGGTGAAAATCAAATAAACGATATTTCACCCCCTTAGGGGTTGAATATTTTCTTCATATTTATATAGGATCACTGCTGAATATAACTAATTCAAATAAAAAAGAAAGAATCATTAAAATCGGTTCACAATTTGCGGAGATATCGATTAACATACATAAAAAAAATACATACAACCGAACGTAGTAACCTCCTCCTTTTTCGAAGTCGGTTAAAAAATACATACAGTCGAGCATAGCAACTTCCTTTGCAACCTTTTTTTAAGTGCGTTATTGACAGATGTCAAAATGTCTTTTTATTTACATGTGTGTATATGTTGTGTAAAATTCAAGCATTAGTGTGAGTAATGCATATTTTAATTTAATTAATTTAATGTACTTCTAATGCATTTTATATAAAATAAATAGGTTTCTGCACTTCTCCTCCATATAAACTTTAACTATGCCAAATTTCACGTTCATCCGTTCGCCCAATTCCGTTAAAAAGGGATACAAACTTTAGGCTTCACGTATTAATATATAGATACTTTGATGTTATATGCTTTTAATAATATCATTACATTGTATAAAAGTCTCCTACCGCGTCTGTCTGTCTGTCTGTTCGCGGTAAACTCACCTGTCTGTTCACCAGTTGATAAAATGATTCATGAAAAAGGTTTTCGTATATAATTTGTCAAGGACTTCTTTTATAGTCGAAGCGGGACAACGTCTGCCTGGCCTGCTAATTCACTTATAAATCTGTCATGTGTGCAATATATAATAAAACATATATTTATTTATTAAAGAGAATTTCACTTTTTGTCTGGTATAAAATTTCAGTTGGCGCTGACTTGCCATTAAATATATAACAGGTTAATATATGAATATTGTAATTGGATCTTAAATATTTTTTAAATATGAAAACAAATTATGTAAAATGAAATAAATAAAATATTATTTTACGTTTTTGATCGGTGTGTTTAAAGTCGGTTTATTTTTGTGCCGATTCTATCAATATAATTTATTACAAAAAACGTCTGCTTGCTGCATATTTAATCAATGATATGCAAGTCAGAAACACGTCTTATCATCTGGAGAAGTTTATTTATAAGGGCCAATCAATATGGTAATATCTGATGTTATGCGCATATCCATATAATATATATTCACTATTTATATCTAATTTAAAAGAATTAGGGCGCCTTCGGTTAAAGCGGTTGGTATCGGACTGCTGTCGCGCGACACCAGGGCGGTTAGCGCACTGCACACGGTCGGTTATATTTTCATACAAAATGTGTCGAACCTAGAACGGGTGAGAGCAGTCCGGTGCACGTTCGTTAGCAGGACGGCAACACCGCGATAGTGATGTGCCTCTTTTTTGATTTGCTAGTGAGGAGGGCGCATCGAGTTTTGGATGTTGTAAAATAAATAACTTTGCCTACTTTCTTACTATGGATGACACAAAAATAGAAAAAAAAATTAGACAAAATGCAGGTCCGGCCCGCTGTATGTAACTCAAAAAATGATGAGTATTTAAATCTTATACAGAATAAAAGACTTTGGGAAGGTATAATAAAAAAAATAATACAAATTTTAAAAATAAAAATAAGAATGAAAAGAATTATCCAGGTCATCATTTATTACTGTAATGATTTTTTTTTAATAAGAGCACAACCTACAATAACCCTTCATCGTCTGAGTCTGTGGCTCGACCGAATACAATAATTGGTGGACATTACTAAAATACAGTCGGACTACAACCGCATTGCACTCCGAATTAGACGTCGTACTGCTGTCGTCCGGTTGTCGTACGACATCCGCTCATAAATCGGTGTATCGACCGTACGGCAGCAGTCCGACGCAAGTCGTCTAAACTGTAAGCGCCCTTATTATGAAGTCTCACACTTTCATTATGAATAAGTGTAGATGGTACGACGTTATTAATTTTTATGGCATTTTATAATACGGGTTATTTATAATTTTATGTAATAATGTAAATGTGAGTTTGTATGTGACGCTTTAGTAGCTTTCGTAGGTCACATGCTCACTTGTTACTATAGTATAACAGCAATGTATTCGTTATTCACAGCAGTAGACGGACGACCATAACGAGGTTTTTGCAGGTGGTAAAGCCACGCGGAAGGTATTACTGGTTTCAGCATGAATGGGTCGGCTCGGCCGGGGTACTACACAGTCAAACACATACCTAGTTGGTTGGTTAAGTAAATGACTTACGCATATATGGAAGAAATTTCGATGATCGTAGCGCCACCTGTCATTCAGCAACATAGATGAGTTTGTTCTGTTTAAAATACGAACGCCCGTTAAATTGATTGTGTATATATAATTCTTACAAAAATACTAAAAACGCGATAAAAAAAATGGGGGGTTGGGGTAGAAGGGTGAAAATTTAGGGTTATGTGTATTTTCTGATGCCAATTAAAAAAAAATTGACAAAGATTTTTTTTGTGTAAGGACACCCTATTCACGTAGAGGTATAAAATATACTTTACACCCTATTCTCATACCTACCAAACATATATATAACATTTCATAAAAATTGATCCAGCCGATTCGGGAGAGTTTGAACATTAACATCGTGTCACGCGATTTTTATATATTAGACTAGCTGTTACACGCGGTTCCGCACGCGCTTTTAAAATGTATTAAATAAATGTAAAATTGTGAGTGTGTGTGTACATTACAGAAAAGCTTTTTCAAAAACATTTGTAACTACGACAGGTACGCCAACTGTAACATGTAACGTGTACATTAGATATATGAATACAAATAGTATATCGAATGGGATGGGATTTATCATCAGCAACATACCTGGAACTACAACCTACTATATACCAAACTCAGTGCTCACTAACACTATATAAGAAAGTAATGAAAATTATAAGCTATACATTATCGAACAATATATCTTAAATCTTTTATTATATAGATATAATATGCCCGCATTGTCGATATACTTAAGTTATTCTTATACGTTGCTATAATCACTAAGTTATGTAGAAGCAAAAGCGGTAAACAAAACAATATAGCCGCCAAATTGACCAAAAAGATAATATAATTCATATTACATACAGATATATGACTTTCAATTATGTATATTTATTCTTGGAGTCCAGTAAGGCACACGTCTCACGCGGTTTTAACATACTTTGGATCAATTTCACATGGACGAATGCACAGGTAACAGTTAATCACTACATAGTGTACCAATTCAGATAAAAAAGAACCATTAAAATCGGTTCACAATTGAAGAAAATATCGTTTAACATACATAAAAAAAATAGATACAATCGAACATAGTAACCTCCTCCTTTTTCGAAGTCGGTTAAAAAGAAAGTCCTCTGTCAGTTTATCTGTTCGCGATAAACTCAAAAACGACCATTTTCATGCCATTTTCTCCAGTAGATAGAATGATTATTCATGGGGAAGGTTTAGGTATAATTTGTCAATTTCAAATTGTTTTCATTTTATTATCGGGGTGGGACAACGTCTTCCGAGCCCGCTGGTTATCTGCCCGTAAAAGCTCCGTGAAAGTCGGTCCAACCAATTAGGAGATAGTAGGATATTGCGGCTGAAGTCTTGAGTAACAAAATAAAATAGTCTAAGTTACTTTTTATAAGATGAGTTATCTGCCAGTGAAAGTCCCATGAAAATCAGTTCAAGCATTACGGATATTCCAATACAGCCGAAGGCGAATAAAAAATCTAAATTACTTTTTATGAGGTCTGCTATCTACCAGTAAATACCCCGTGAAAATCGCAAGCCATTTAGGAAATAGCCATACGGGCGAAACCGCGGACAAATAAAATAGAATATGTCAACCGCTATAATTTCGGCTATCTGGCAGTAAAAAGTAAAATTCCCGTTAAAATAGGTCCAGCCGTTTTGGAGATTACCCGCAACAAATAAACAAACAGAGAAAATATATTAATATAAAAATATAGACAAAGTATCCATTCATCAAAAAGTTCTTATTTTAATTGTACATACTCAAACTTTATTTTTATAATACGTAATAGAGAACAAATAAAAAATTAGAAATAAAAGTAGTATAAACTTTTTGCATAGGAAAACAAAATAAACTTCGAAAATGTTTGCGATAGAAACTTACCACGTTACTATGGCAACGTATATAATACTAACGCTAACGAAATCTTTACTTGAACAATTTTGCTTTATGATTATGAAGACTAAGAATAATGATGGATAAAATAATGTAAGACATATTTTATAGAAGATTTAGCACTTATGCCTTTATTGTAACATGGACATGAAAGAAAATTGATTAAAGGATATGTAAGAAATACCTATATTGACAACTTCAGAATTGGCTGTATGGATTAATTCCTTCGCCTGTCCTATTGAACGAATAGTATTATTACAATTAACGAAATCTCTCAAAAGGAAAAAAGTGCCCGATTTTCAAACATTCTTCATTGGTGCTCTGCTTCTATTGGTCTTAGCATGATGATATATAGCCTTCCTCGATAAATGAGCTATTTAAAACCGAAGGATTTTCTCAAATCCGACTGGTAGTTCCTGAGATCATAGCGTTCAACCAAACAAACAAACTCTTCAGCTTTATATATTAGTATAGATTTGTCATTAAAAAAATTAAACGCTCTCTTGCGTGTATAGATACCATATATGGAGTTAAAAATAAATAGTCCATTTTTGCATGCCGAGTCCTATTATTACGGTGCCCAAGTCAGTATAGACTCCTACATATATTATAAACTAGTGAGCCGGGCGGACGTTGTCCTGCCTTGATAATAAAAGAAAATCAACCGCAACGCCACCTACCGGGTGCAATTATGAATATAAACCATTCTTGGAACCACTGGAACACGCACACAAAGTTTCATCAAAATCGGTCCAGCCGTTTAGGAGGAGTTGAGTGACATACACACGTATATATATACGTAATGTATATATATAATGAAATGTTTTTGTATCTATTTTATTGTTATTATTAAATTTGATATATTTAAAATATCGACTTTCATACCAACCACAGATTTATTAGCTCGTCGTGTATTTATCTATGTATGTTATATCTGAGACCAATGACCTCAACATTTTTGATAAATTACCATGGAAATTGAAACAACTGTATGTATTTCAGCGGCATATTGTGCAAGTCATTTTGTATTTTCTTATTATTAAATTGAAATTATAAATTTACGCGGCCAAAGTCGCATATAGTTGTATATATTACAATTTTTCTTGTGTCGAATGAACGTATTGTATTATCCTTATGTGTTGGTTATTCACGTGTTTAACATTATGAGTCACTCAGTACCAGCAGAAAAACCGGTTAAGCGCGGTATTGGGGAAAATGTATTACGTTATATAAATAGAAGAGGAATCATTTTTGCAGATTATTTAATTGTGTAATATCGAAGGACACAGACGTATAAAATGTCCAATAATAGTAAACCGAAAATTGTGGTGACGGGCTTCGGCCCGTTTGAAGGTTATACTGTTAACGCCAGTTGGGAAGCTGTGAGGAACATGAATAAAGATGAAATTGAAAAGAAATATGACTGCGAACTCATCACACTTCAAGTACCGGTGGCTTACGTAAGTGTCGATCAAATTATACCGGAATTATGGAAGACATACAATCCAAAGGTAAATCGTTTTATTATTTATTATCCTATGCAAATAGTAAACAAATATTCCATTATATTGTTAAGTAGCGTATATTATAATAATCTCATATTAGCGAATTAATCCTGAACTTTAAATGTTGTCCCAATTGAGAACATAACATAGCAGGCATTATACCATGTGGTAGGAGACGACAATTATAAACAATATCACCTAAGTGTCAGGGTTACCCAACATGTTTACATACTATACTTTAAGATAGGCTCACAGTTGCAATTTGAGAACTAACAAAGTGACCGTAAAAGTAATCTATCACAATGCTATATTTTCCTTACGATATTTACATAATCTTTACCAAATTTGTTGCACGCCGAGAACAGAGTGGTCCCTACCATGCGAACTACAATACTCGATTAAAATACTTTAAATTAATATTGTTGGAAAATCGTCTAAAGATCTTGGCTCTTCTTTTATTATATAAGCTTGCTAATGGAGTTTTATAAATCCAGGATATATTAAAATAGCTAAATGTAAATGTTCCTAGAAAGGTTACAACGATATCTCATTTAAACTATTCTTTCCAAAATGTTTTTACGAACAAACATCTGTTCGTCTCTCAATTGTTTTAAGTAATGATATAAAGACGAAATTAGTAGCAATGTTGTTAATATTGACGTATTTCACTACTCTTTCAAGAAATATAAGTCAGAAAAATGTAAAATAGATACATATATATGTGTTAAAGTATAACTCGCATTCAATCTCTTTTGTTGCTATCTCAATCAAATATGGCCCAAGTTGTGTACATCTGTAAAGACGCTTCACACTGTCCTGAACTTGTGGGTTATTTAGATTTATATAATATTTTGTGAGAATAAAGTAATAAATAAATAAAAATAAAGGTTTTGTAACACCAAACACTACCCATGAATCGGCTGAGTGCCCTAAGCGCTCGGCCTTAGTAGTCCGGTGAAGCTGTAAAGACCTTGCCAGGTCAATAGCATAGTCAATTCGAAAAAAAAAAAAAAACTACCCATGAGCAATGTCGATCCGTTTAAAGCGCGTATAATTAAACTGTTTTTTTATTTACAGCTTGTAATACACACCGGGGTGTCTTACCTAGCACATAATCTCAATCTTGAGACGCAGGCTTTTAAGGACGGTTATGCATATATGGACTTCTTGTCATACTGTCCAGAGGAGTACACTTGCCCGGCAGATGGAGATTCTTTAATACGTACAACTCTTAACGTTGAAGAAATTTGCGGAGAAATTAATGAGAAATCGCTGTATGACAATGTTTCAGCGTTACAGTCAAATGATCCTGGGAGGTAATTTTTAATTTTATTTTTGTACACGTGGTGTGTTTCTAGATCAGCTAATGTATTTACAGTAGTTGAGAGGCTCGTAGTCTGACATGCCAGCGACGGTTAGCAATAGATTGTTGTATAATTGCATTAAAAAAAATTAATGCTCTGCGAAAGCTGGTGGATATCAGCTAGTAATATATAAATAGAATGTATACCGACTGAGTACAATCACACATACATACATATAGCTGATATTTACCAGGTTTCGGGGAGCATTGAATATTTTTAAATTAAAAAATTGTAAAGGGTCAGTGGATTAAATCAATGAATCAAAAATAAGTAGCCTAGAACCATCTATGAAAAAATCCGAATCATAGTTCTTTACCGATACATTCAACAGCTTTGAAGTCATTGTACTTCAAAGGAACCGTATTTTCATTAAGGAAGTATATTTGATTTAATGTTGATGCGAATGTCTAGACAGACGTGCGGTTAAATTGATAAGGTTACAAATCATTACGTTAAAGAAAACTTGAAAAAAGAAGTTAAACAGTAAATACGTTGTACGGAGATGTTACAG
>MU159129.1:1058788-1102479 GCA_015888305.1 Antheraea pernyi | reverse complement strand
CCAACAATAAAGTATTTCTTTCTTTCTCTAGTATTTGCGTGAAAGGCTTACAAATATAAATAAGACATTCAATCGGAAATGGGGTTATTTCTGTCACACTATATTCCGGATGATGCAGACAGAATGGGACAGCAACTTTCACAATCTATTCTTCAAATGTCTCACCGACCGCATTACCAACCAATACAACCTTGGTAAATATACTCTAGTCTAGTCGTGATGCTCGAATGATTTGATCGGTGGAATTTCAACCTGGATGTCGATAAGTTCGAACCCCGGCATGTAGCGATGAATTTTTCGGAATTCGCATACAGTTACTAATTTAATTGGTAATATTATCGGCTGACGGTGAAGGAAAACGTTGTGAGGAAACCCGGGAAATGTTCTTGTAGTACTACTATATGTATAAGTCTTCCTTTGCGAAGAGGTTTATAGTTCTGCAGTGGCCCTCTTACAGGCTGATGATAATAAAGATGAATACAATCTGTGTCCGCAAAATCTTCGATAACGTAGATTAGTAAAAGACCGGCATGATTTTAATAGAAAAAACAATGACGCAATAACAATGCCATGTTTTAAAGTCGCTTACTTACTCTTCAATTAGACCGTGTTAGTAGACAACCCGTGGTTCAGATCAAAAGTTCTACTCTAATTATGTATAAAAGTTAACGATACAGCCTATCAGTACTTTTTTCCTCTGTTTGTAAAGACAATCCTTTATTCTTGTTCCGTTTAATACTGTATTTTCCCATACGAGTGGAGATTTTAAATCATAAATCTCTATTCGTAATACTTAACTCGCATTACATCTACCAATCTATGATATCTGTAATGTCTATGTCAAAAAGTTTAGTGATAATAAATAGACTATGGTTGAATTTCGACCACTAGACAGAGAGTATGTAAATAGATATATTACTTGTTTATTCAACTCAGCGCCTCTAGCGATAAGGGTTAGAACTAATACCTACAAGTTATAAATGTATATAAGTATATATGTATGTATGTCTAGAGTAGTTCTTTGTTGGTTGTATACAAGCTTGTAATTTTTTATGTTTATAATGCAAATATGTTCATGTGGTTCTAAAATGAAATGTATTTACTTAATAAGAAAGAAAGGTTGCCAAAATGTAGTTACCCGAGAAAATATAACAAAGTATTCAAAATTATATAACAACGCCATCTAGTGGTATATGCCATAACAAATAAATCATAATAAATTACTTCGAAATAGTTATGAAAGAAGTGAAAGACCGTAGGGTATGCGAGGTTGTAGGGTATCGCGGGATTATTGGATGTGCATGGTTGTAGGGTACCATCGCGTAGAATGGTAGGGTATGGCATGGTAATAAGGAATATGGCTAGGTACGATAATGTGGGATGGCAGTGTATCTGTACTCAACTAGATCGTTATCACCCCCGTCTCAGTTTTCACCCTTTTTTAGTTTATCGCGGTTTAAGATCAGCCAACGAGAATCCAGCAGCCAAGACGCTTGCAGGCTGAAATGACATCGGTGACTAGCGATGGGTAAATATTTATATATCTGTGGTAGGCAAGGTATAGATATTTCGATGGTTACCGCTATAATTTTATTGCATTATACTCACAATCAATTCAAATCAGTAGCTTTGCCGTACTCAGATAAAAATATTTCACACAATCTATGTCTTTACTTCGTGTTTAGGATAGGCAGAAAGAGTAGAATGCTAACGTCTAATATTTAAAGTCATTCGTATATATAAGTTATGTGTCAAAATATGAGCTTTTTGTTAAATACATATTGACATAAATATTAAGGTACATAATACTTTTTAAAAAATTTCGTCTGTTTGTTCCGGCTAATAATTGGCTCCGAACCGTTGGACCAATTTTGACAAGACTTACACTGGTAGATAGCTGATGTTATAAAGAGCGACATAGGCTGTTTTCATTACTTAAAAAAAAAACATTCAGACCAATACAAACAGAGACAAAGTCACAAGCAGCTACTAGTCTATAATAAATTAAAAAATGAAAGTGTTATGTTGCTTCAGTCAACGTTGCTATAAATCGAGGCCATCTGGAAAATGTTCTGGAAACTTCTCCCTCTCGTAGAGAGTTGGGTGGCATATATTACCTGTAATTTGATATACACTTTTATATTATTTTGATAATCATTTGAAAAATAACCCCATACTCTAGATTATTTGTCACACATCAGCCATAAACCGCAACACGAATTACGTCAAATGGAACATTTACGAAAATGCTATTAAAATAATATCTAAACCACCAAAAATGACAGGCGGTGCGTAAGTAACGGCGAAAGATAACGATTCAGAAGCAATTCAGTTCATATTGCGAAACAACTGCAATTGTTCACAAAGATGAAGTTATAAATACGCAAATATTATGTCCTATTCTGTATTCGTTGATAGGCTGTCATTATGTGGTAAAGTAAATGCTACTTGTAATGTTAAGTTGTGGTGGCAGATTTGTTATTACCGATGTTACGACGATTAGTTGCTTCAAGGTTTAAGCTTTAGTAGTAGCCAAGCATCAACGGTGAAGGAGAAAAAAATCATGCTGCCAGCAGGGGGCCACCAACCGAGACGAAATTCTTACGCTCTTTTTTAAATTTCAACCGTAATTCGATGCGGATAGATTGTTTACATCTTCTCAGTGCGAATCTCTCTCTATTTTTCTGTGGAACGGTTATATTTTTATTTTGATTATTTAATTTTGTTTTTTTTTAGATAAAGAGTAAATTAAAATTTTTATTAAATATTTCACGAAATATATTCGCGTTTTAAAAATTGGATATAACATGAACAATAATTGATATAAAGAATGATGAATAAAAAATTTGTACCACGGTTGCAGTATTAAGGTTATACAGCTGTTTACGCCATGATCGGATAGATGGCACTATCTCATTTTTGTAACTATTAGGGTGTATGCCGAATTATTTTAGTGTTTCCACAGTGTGGCAAAAGATGACGCTGTTCTATTAATGAAACCAATGTTTAAGTATTACCAAATGTTGTCTATCTAGGCGCATAAAGGTGCATAGAGAGAGAGACAGAAGATTATAACCATTTTTCCTTACGTGACGATTGCTACCATTCAATTTCTACCGCAAGCCTCGCTAATAAACTGCATTATAAAAATTGTAAAGAAAACTGAACGTTAGTGACTTCGCTATAACGTTCCGTGGCAAAATGATCGAATAGGGCACCCCTTCCATGTAAATAAGCGTAGTCGCTTTACTACGTTTAGATTTTTTTTGGGGCTATCCATGACAGGATCATTTTGCTTGTCCTACCACTACTAAATACCCTACAAAAAGTTATGCAACACGTAGTGAACCTATTTCTTATTCGGCTTTCTTTTGTTACGCAACCAGGAAAACGGATGGTAATGTTTTTCGAATGTATATATATGAAAGTATGCACGCATAGCACATCTATTTCTTTGGCACGTTGTCTTAGCCTAAACGGTTAGATTTTAACGTATGTCAGGTCATTGGATTCCTCTAATATTTAAATATAACATCTGTAAACTAAAAGGAAAAGAGAAAATTATATTTTAAACTTAATATACTAATTGGACAACTTGTTTATTAATACACTTGAAAAAAAAATCAATGTTTTTACGTTTGGGTTTTTGTTTTTTTTATTATTATTATATTTGTACTTTTTCAATAATCGCAGATGATAATAATACATTTCAACATCTCACAAACGATTTGTGAAAGCCTACGTTCGACAAAAGAGGATTATTTGACCCGGTTAGATGATAACCCGAGCTCGGCAACTATTATCTTTATTATTATATTATCTTTATAATCTTTAAAGATTATTGCTATTTTTATTCCACCGTTGCATAACACTTCAACTTTATGATATACAGAATATGTGTATATATGTGCACGTGTGTGAGAGAGATGATCTCATATGTGTGTTCAAGTGATGTAGGTGAGTCACTGTATCGCGATAATAATATCTCGAGGGCTCCGCGCGGGGGTGACCAAGGCTCGAGATATTATTGAGAACCGCGATGTGTGCGGGAGCTAAAGAGGATCGGTTACAAAAGCGCGGGCGCAACACGCATTTAATAATTTAAAATTTATTTAACGGCGACGGCGACGAAATCTAAAAATAGACATATCAAAAATTATTATTATTGAACGGTCGTTTTAGGGGAAGATAGACGTAAATACGCGATTTACTCTATCTTATATGGATACTAAGTTATGATGATGGTGGGATTTTTGCCAGTTAAATTGACGTTTGTTCCAATCTTGGCAAATTCAAACAATATATTTATAAATTATGGCCCATATGTTATTCTGGTGTATCTATAAGTTCAAATTGAACTGTTAGTTAGTTTATTAGTTGGTGAAAATCGGGTTAGTAGTTTTTGCGTGAAAGGTTTACAAATATATATAAGAAATTCAGTCGGAAATGGTTATTTCTCTCGCACTCTATTCCGGATGATGCAGACAGAATGGGACATCAACTTTCACAATCTATTCTTCAAATGTCTCACCGACCGCATTACCAACCAATACAACCTTGGTAAATATACTCTAGTCCAGTCGTGATGCTCGAATGATTTGATCGGTGGAATTTCAACCTGGATGTCGATAAGTTCGAACCCCGGCATGTAGCGATGAATTTTTCGGAATTCGATTACAGTTACTAATTTAATTGGTAATATTATCGGCTGACGGTGAAGGAAAACGTTGTGAGGAAACCCGGGAAATGTTCTTGTAGTACTACTATATGTATAAGTCTTCCTTTGCGAAGAGGTTTATAGTTCTGCAGTGGCCCTCTTACAGGCTGATGATAATAAAGATGAATACAATCTGTGTTCGCAAAATCTTCGATAACGTAGATTAGTAAAAGACCGGCATGATTTTAATAGAAAAAACAATGACGCAATAACAATGCCATGTTTTAAAGTCGCTTACTTACTCTTCAATTAGACCGTGTTAGTAGACAACCCGTGGTTCAGATCAAAAGTTCTACTCTAATTATGTATAAAAGTTAACGATACAGCCTATCAGTACTTTTTTCCTCTGTTTGTAAAGACAATCCTTTATTCTTGTTCCGTTTAATACTGTATTTTCCCATACGAGTGGAGATTTTAAATCATAAATCTCTATTCGTAATACTTACTCTATAATAGCCTTTCGACACTAAAACCTGCTTGACATGGCGCTTAAATTTACAGTCCGACAAATCGGTAATATGTTTTGGGGAATTTGTTGTAAAATCTAACATTATTACCTAAGAAACTATTACTGGTTTTGCTAAGTCTGAAACATGGGACGACCAGTTTGTTATAGTTTCTAGTATTTAGATCATGCCGGGCCTTTACAAAATGCAGGTTTTCAAAATTTTAGAGTTAGAATCCATTAGAATCTTAGAATCCATGCTCCGTGGTATTGTGTACCAGTGCTAGTGCATAAAAAGATCACTACTGTGGATTTCTGGACACGCGAAGGTGATTAGAGATTTGCCGTATCAATAATTGATTTTTTTGTATTTGTCGTGTGTTTTTTTTCAATTGATCTCAAACCCTAGTGGGGCGCCACTATCAAGCTCCTACCCTGTTCGATGGACGACGATCCGGGGCTGTACTCGTAACAAAGTTTTGTTATTTCATCAAATATATTTTAAATGAATAAGTTGTAGTCCGTTCCGTTAATTAACTTTAAGTTACATCTATAAGATTTTATCATACTAACCCTTATGAAAAGTATGCATATGTATGTAAAAGTAGAGCTATGTACCTTAAATAATACTTCGATAAGTTATCCATCTACAAGTAGAAGTTTCGCCAAAATCGGTTCAGACGTTTCGCAGAAAAGTTCGAACAAACAGCAGACAATCCAATCTTATTTATAACATATACGAGTAGATTATACTTTTTAAGTTAAGTTTCTTCGTTACAAACAGATAAAAGTACAAATCTTTCCTCTTTATAATACTACTAGCGGGCCCGGCGGACGTTGTTCCGCCTTGATAATAAACAAAAACTTGACAAATGTCATACCTTAACCCTCCCTCTGAATCACTTTATCTATTTGTGAAAACCTCTTGCAAATCCGTTAAGTAGTTTTTGAGTTTATCGCGAACGGACAGACAAAATATTAAGACTGTATATTAAGTATAGATGTGTCTCGATCAGGTATAATTCCGAAGCCGGGACTCCTACCTCAGAACCCGGCGTTGGTCGCGGCGCAGTCGGCAGCTCTATTCAACTACCCACAACTACAGCCCGGAGGGGTGCCTGGAGCGCCAATGCCGTCTGCTTTCCACCACCCTGGGGACCGTGTGCTGCATCACATGCAACTCGAATGGCTCGCCAGGACTGGGATGTTCTACCACAGGATACCAGAGTTGGGAGGTAAGTTTATATATCCTTTAATAAAGTTAATTAACTCAACTTTGAAAAACTTAACTAGAGTCATAGCATAGCTATGGATGGGTACTACTCGCACTATCATAATTTTGCTTCGATCAACAATAACTAGATAAAGGGTCACGCACAAAATCGAAGCTAAAAGCTGTCCGTGTAAATATATACTTATGAGTAGCTATTCGTTTACTAAGAAAGGGAGAAAAAAAGTTTTAAAACAGTTTTAAGTTCAACCTAATTACAACCATGACAGCTAGTAATAAAGTCACAAATGTTCAAAATATTATCTAATACTTACGATAAAACGAGCAAAGCAATAAATTACTCATCAGGCAACAGCCAAAGCCGAGGTGTGCCGCGCACCCTTGAGCTAGTTGTCAAAGTAAAATCGGCTGAGTGCCTTAAGCGCTCGCCTTAGTAGTCCGGTGAAGCTGTTAAGACCTTGCTTGGTCAATAGCGTAGTCAGTTCGAAAAAAAAAAAAAAAGTTACAAGCATGTCGAGGTCATCGGTGACGCTAACCCATAAGTTTTCCCCTATCAAACATCGCTTAACGCGGATAAATAAGTTTTCACTTAATCACAAAATCGAGATAAATAGATGGGTATTTTTATATTCTACCAATTATTTTTTTATTGTTACACACAAAAAAGTCACTATTATATATAATTTACAGCAACATAACAAACACCTCTCAAAGTATTTGAACATATAACATAATGTTCGCTAACTTTATGTATTTAAAATTAAGGGTGGCAACGCACTTGCAACTCCTCTGGTGTTGTTAGTGTCCATGGACGGTGGTGATCATTTAACAGCAGGTGACCCACCTGTTCGTTTGCCACTTATGACATTAAAAAAAAAGTGCTCCGCTCCTATCGGTCTTAGCGTGATGTTATATATAGCGTTCCTCGATAAATGAGCGGTCCTGAGAATAGCGCGTTCAAGCAAACAAACTCTTCAGCAATATAACCTGAAAGTATAGGTAGTATAAATAACATTTTAAAATTATCTTGCTATACATGTCTGTTTGTATGTGCGCTTAGTAAACTACGCATCTCATTTTGATATCATTTTACTATAATTTAAAGGATTTCATCCGGAAGAATTATATGGATCAGAGATGCATATTACATTTAAAAAAACAAAGAAAAGTCGCCGTGTTTCAATCAGGTCGTAAAAAGACTCTCCAGACGCTTTCATCACAAATACTGCCTAAATCTTTTGATATACATTAAAACAATGTTTCACGAATTTATACATATTAAAAAGACCTACAGAAAAGTTCCAAATGGTGTTAGTTAGAGTGTTATCTCCGAAAGTTAACTCACCGTAACCATTTTAATCTTTTACATATTATTAAAGATAATTAGTTCATTGTACTGCTATTTTAACATAGTTAGCCAGTTAAGTTGGGCTTTGAGTGCAATATCAAAGTTACTATGTATATGAACTTGTATAATGTATAGTATAACATATATATAGTACTAGCGGACCTGGCGGACGTTGTCCTGCTTTGATAATAAATAAAATCCTAAAAGCCAACCGCAACTCCATCTATCGGGTCTATCGGGAATCTAAACCATTCTCGGATCCACTGGAACACACACACAAAGTTTATTTAAAATCGGTCCAACCGTTTAGGAGGAGTTCAGTGACATACACACGCACAGAAGAAATTTATATATAAAGATAGTTGTTATATAAACGATTAAAATTCGAAATTAGTTAATTTTTAATTATATTGACGCATTTATAGAAATTTTGATCAATAATATTAAATACTTATTCTAACGGGAAATTCATGAAAATATCGTTCGCGATATTAAGACTCCAACCAGCGTGGTAACGTTGAAAGGGTATTGTCGTCTCTTGGACTATACTGGAGTGGAACTTGATTTATTAGCCTCGTGTGGAATGTTGGCCGCCAGTTGTCACCTGTCACCCTCCAGACATCTCCCCTGACAAAGGGGAGGCTTTGTGTAACTGAGTATAACCATAACAGTACCACTGGTTACAGAAGTTCTCAAATCAATCTATTGACTTTGTGTTTTATATAGATAACATTTTTTAAATTAAAAACTCCTTTAGCTGAGTTGAGTGATTAAAAATAAATTTATTTGGTAGAGGAATAACTTACGGGACGCGTCACCGATGACCTCGACATGCTCGAGACGTATAGCGCTTGGGTCACACTAGCAACGTGTAGTATAACGGCCTGTGCACATTAGAGTGCTTTTTTTTATTTAAACAACTATTTATTTTTTCGCTCCCGGCAAAAATAGGTTGTATATTGAAAAAAAAATGACTGTTAATTTGAGCCCTTAATATACTTAAGTACTATCCCAAAGCGTGAGAGGATTTCCCATATAAAATACAAAAACTTATTAAAAAAAGTTATTAATTCAAAGGTTTATCATGAAACCAATAGATACCGGACGTTCAAGTTATTGTTCATTTTTTTTACACTATTTTAACATTTCTACCGTAAACAATATCAACTTATATCAAAATGGACACTTTAATAATTGGTTTTCTTCCATTGTATTCACTACTGCAAATAATTTTATTTCACTCACAAATCGCACATTGTAACTGACATATTTCTTTATATAATAGTAGACAAACGAACATATGGGTCACCTGATGTTAAGTGATCACCACCGTCCATAGACACCAGCAACACCAGAGGAGTCGCAAGTGCGTTGCCAGCCTGTGTTGGTGGGGGAGGATAGAAGGAAGGGGGTGGTTCCTCCGGCGCTCTCACTGACCGAACGAAACGCAACAATGCAAGCACTGTTACTTTACGTCGGTTTTCTATGAGAGGGTGGTACTACCCCGGACGAGCCGACCCATTCATACTGAAACCAGTTATAGCGTCAGCGTGACTCTACCACCTACAATTTCAATGGCTGATTTTTATATAATTTGTATAATATCACTCTAAAGTAGTATCCAGTATCGCCAGTGCTTGCATTGTTGCAATTCGTTCGGTTAGTGAGAGCGCCGGAGGATCACCTCCCCTCACCTCCACTCCTCCCTCCCCCTACCAGCAAACACAGGCTGCCAACGCACTTGCGACTACCCTGGTATCGCCTAGTGTCTATGGACGACGGCGATCGCTAACCATCAGGTGACCCACCTGTTCGTTTGCCTCCTATGATATAAAAAAATTAAAATAGCTTTCATTTTTAGTCTCCTTTCTTACCTGTTATCTATACATTGGCCCAGACTCAACAAACTCTGTGAGTTCGCAAGCGTTCTAGGTTACATGAAAAACTACTCAATACGTAGGGTTACATATTTAAAAAAATTGTTATGTCAGTCTGGCCGCTCTGGGAGCTTAATCTACAATAATGCCTATCGTAAATATTTTTTATATATTTAAATTATCCATTATTTTGTTTACTCACAGTTTGAAAGATAAATATAACTATCGAAAATTTTATAAATTACTAAACACGATCGCTCAGTAAGACCGCATAACTAAATGCACCCCAGTGGGATAATTTTATTTATAAAGGGGGTGTGAATATTTCTAATCATGTTTGACGTTATGTGTATTTAACAATCAGCGCCACCTGTCGCATTTAACGTGTTTACGACCCTCTATATGCATTGGTATTGACTATGGACTTTATTACGAAGAATATGTTTTTCTAGACTTTATCGGTGTTATTACAAAAACAAAAATGAAGACGAGTTCAATACGAGTTTTACTAAGCACTGCCTAAAATTTAAAACGTCATCTAACCCACACTTAAAATACTTTATTAAAGCGAGTTTTAGCGGTGTCTAGCTAAACATCCGAAAAAATCTGCGTCAAGAAAATGTACTTAAAATCTGCGTCAAGAAAATGTACTTATTTTGTTAAATTGATTATCATTTTTGTAACATTTTAGTTAAAAAAAAGTGTTGTAGGGCGACCGGCGATGTATAGTTTGTCACTCGGTGGTCGCCATTATTTTCGGATTGTACTGTGCTTACCATCAGGTAGAGTACAGTTTACAGCAGTTTTGCCGTGCTACTATAAAAAAAAAGAAGTTTTTTTAAACTGTAAATCTAAAACTGCCAAAAAATTTATCAGATGTCACATGTTCTAAGGCACTTGGACACATCACACTAATGAGACCATTGCACTCATGTAAAACTGGGCCTGGTAGATAACTAGCTATAAATCATGAATTATGGTTTCTATAGACATACTATTTTACATGCAGAACCGGCAAGAAACTCGATCGGGTACATTTTTTAAACATATATTTCCAATACATTATACAATGCTTTTAGTGGATGCACAGAGAGGAGTCAATTCCAGACATCACTATCATTCACATACTGATCCACTCTATAATATCCTTTTGAAACAAAAACCCGTTTGACGTTATGCTTAAATTTACAGTCCGGCAAATCGGTAACATGCTTTGGGACTTTATTGTAAAACCTAACACTATTACCTAAAGAACTATTACCGGTTTTGCTAAGTCTGAAACATGGGACGACCAGTTTATTACAGTTTCTAGTATTTAGATTATGCCGGTCTTTTACTAAATTCATTTTTTCAAAGATCTTTTTCGAAGTTTTTCAAACGAAACTACTATATTTAGTTCAAATAAGAGAAAAAAAAGAAAACCCTTCCCACCATGTGTCGAATATGAGCACATATGTGAGATGATCTAATCTACCGTTCTATATTGTTCCCACATACAGTAGTACTACAAGAAATCCTTGGTACATACCGGGACAGCAACCTGCTAATTTACGACCGATATAACCACTCGACCATCACTACAATAAACGTATATTAACAGATAACTATGAAAAAAAAACTGAACGTGGAAAAAAACATTTATCTGTTTAAAATTTCTGTTCATTGCTTCATGTTTTTGTGGTGGATAGTTTTTTGATAAGATAACGTATACATTAATCATCTCAGTGAATAACTCTTAGACTAGATTATTGGAAACGCTGTCTGATAACGTGAGAATTCGTTCACGATCATATATACGTTACTAGCTTCTGCCCGCGACTTCATCCGCGTTTTACTTTGGGCTAATAAACACGTAGCGTGTCTGGCCGCTCTGGGAGCTTAATCTACAATAATGCCTATCGTAAATATTTTTAATATATTTAAATTATCCATTATTTTGTTTACTCACAGTTTGAAAGATAAATATAACTATCGAAAAATTTATAAATTACTAAACACGATTGCTCAGTAATACCGCATAACTAAATGCACCCCAATGGGATAATTTTATTTATAAAGGGGGTGTGAATATTTCTAATCATGTCTGACATTATGTGTATTTAACAATCAGCGCCACCTGTCGCATTTAACGTGTTTACGACCCTCTATATGCATTGGTATTGACTATGGACTTTATTACGAAGAATATGTTTTTCTAGGCTTTATCGGTGTTATTACAAAAACAAAAACGAAGACGAGTTCAATACGAGTTTTACTAAGCACTGCCTAAAATTGAAAACGTCATCTAACCGACACTTAAAATACTTTATTAAAGCGAGTTTTAGCGGGGTCTAGCTAAACATCCGATCAAATCTTCGTCAAGTAGATTTAGTTATTTTGATAAATTAGTTATCATTTTTGTAACATTTTAGTTAAAAGAAAATGATGTAATTATTGAAATAAGCAATTTATAAAATTAATATATTACATGAAAGTGCGTGAAGTAGAATAACAGTAGGTATAACGTCAGATTTACAATTGAAATTGTATGATTCACAAACGTTTACATGTATATCGAATGTGAAAACGATCAAATCAAATATACTTTATTCAGTTTAGGTCCCAATAATGCACTTATGAACGTCAAAGACTACCACCGGTCGGAAAACAACCCAGTCATCGAGAAGAACCGGCAAGAAACTCGATCGTGTACATTTTTTTAACATGTATATCCAATACATTATACAATGCTTTTAGTGGATGCACAGAGAGGAGTCAATTCCAGACATCACTATCATTCACATACTGATCCACTCTATAATATCCTTTTGAAACAAAAACCCGTTTGACGTTATGCTTAAATTTACAGTCCGGCAAATCGGTAACATGCTTTGGGACTTTATTGTAGAACCTAACACTATTACCTAAAAAACTATTACCGGTTTTGCTAAGTCTGAAACATGGGACGACCAGTTTATTACAGTTTCTAGTATTTAGATTATGCCGGTCTTTTACTAAATTCATTTTTTCAAAGTTCTTTTTCGGAGTTTTTCAAACGTAACTACTATATTTAGTTCAAATAAGGGAAAAAAAAGAAAACCCTTCCCACCATGTGTCGAATGTGAGCACGTATGTGAGATGATCTAATCTACCGTTCTATATTGGTCCCACATACAGTAGCACTACAGGAACATTTCTCAGGTTAAATTACTGAACGTACGCGAATTCTAAAAAATTCGTTAGTACATACCGGGACTCCAACCTGCTAATTTACGACCGATATAACCACTCGACCATCACTACAATAAACGTATATTAACAGATAACTATGAAAAAAAAACTGAACGTGGAAAAAAACATTTATCTGTTTAAAATTTCTGTTCATTGCTTCATGTTTTTGTGGTGGATAGTTTTTTGATAAGATAACGTATACATTAATCATCTCAGTGAATAACTCTTAGACTAGATTATTGGAAACGCTGTCTGATAACGTGAGAATTCGTTCACGATCATATATACGTTACTAGCTTCTGCCCGCGACTTCATCCGCGTTTTACTTTGGGCTAATAAACACGTAGCGGAAGCTCTCAAAAGGAAAATAATCCCCGATTTTGAAACATTCTTCATTGGTGTTCCGCTCCTATTGGTCTTAGTGTATATGTATATAGCATATAGCCTTCCCCGATTAATGAGCTCTCTAACACTGAAAGAATTTTTCAAATCTGACCATTAGTTCATGAGATTACCTTCTGCAACCTCACAAACTTTATCTCTTTATAATATTAAGTATAGATAGATCAAGTAATTTGGCAATATCTATACTGCCCAGGTAATAAGAAAACAGTGGGTGTGTGCTTATTACCACACGATAGAAATGACAATTTACAACAGAATATTACTTTATTATTATACAACGTAATAAGAAAAAATGAACTATTGGAACGATGGACCCGTCATCGGACTGTAAACATGTCTGTTGACGACTGGAGCCGAGTAAACAGGATTCGGCGTCACTGATCCAAGCGTGACGGTTTACTTTCGGTCCCTGTACAATGCAATTAAACAAGTTTTCACTTGAACAATGACTTTTTACAAGACTGTAATATGAATGAAAATTAAAGAATACTATTTCTAGAAAGATTCTTATCTGACCCCATGACAATATTCAGAGCTTATAATATAAATATGATAAAATAAATATAACTATGCCAATCATCGCTGCTAAAGTACTGAATTCACGATAAAACCTCACCAAGTAAATCATGAAGCATATTTTTGAGTAACATTAAGTCTTGGTTTCATTAAAATCGGTTCACTCCTTCGATCAACAATAACTAGATAAAGGGTCGGCGCGAAAAATACGTCTCGTTAAATAACAGCTCACTTGAAATGTGAGCTTTTATTTGGTCAGTTTGTTTGAAACACAACCAATGTAAGCACGTTTCACATGCCGCAGTGTATTCAAAAGATGCAAAAATAATACCTGAAAAAGCAATTTAACCGCCGGAGTATCTTACTTTCGCTAAATACATATTGAATAAGTTATATTTTAAGCTTTAAACTAACAAATAATATCAAAGTTTGAACAAAATTACCGATTTTAAACCTGTGGTACAAATGTTTGGCCAAGGCTCGCTAACCACGCACAAATACGCACAATAACGGGTTAAATTACTTTATATTGCGTGTTAAGGTTGAATTCACACTAAATGTTGTTTATGTTGTATTTTCATTTGTTACTTTATTGCTAGGTGTCATGGTTGTAATTAGGTTGAAGTTAAAACTGTTTTAAAACGTTTTTCTCCCTTTCCTAGTAAACAAATAGCTGCATAAGTATATATTTACGCGGACAGCAGTTAGCTTCGATTTTGTACGTGAACCTTATTGTAATTTAAGTAAACCTTATTGTAATTTTAATGACGACGCAACTTAAGTACGAGAGGGAAGTAAAATGGTTCTATTTATTGTTTTTTACATTAGATTTCACATGGACGCAGTTGCAGGCACAGCTAGTATTTGCTTAAATTTAGGAACTGGAAAACACATACAAAATTTAAAAACAGAAATACAGAAGTAATTAACGTATTTATATTATAACTTCAATATAAGTGTACGATTTTTTTATAAGCATCTATTCTAGTTCTGACAAAGAATACTTATACGATACGTGTTTGCTCTATTTTTCAAACCTCTAAGTGAGAAAAGCTATTCCTGTACCTCTATGAGTGAAAAACTTGGTTTAGTAATAGCCTAAGCGAGGTTTGACTGTAATTCAACAGCAATAAGATCCCCCAAAATTAAAACTAGCTACGTCCCTGTATAAAAGCAATAAAATTAAGTGCTATTAGTCGATATTAGTCGCTAAATTAGTTACAGACTCCCCGCTAATAAAACGGGTGATTACGCCGGCGTTATGACAAGTGCTCTAGTACGGCATATGGGCCCGCAATAAACCCCCGACCCCAGCTAGACAGATCCTAATGTCGTCATTTGTATGCCCTATCTTTTTTATTTAACCACTCGTAACCCAATTTCTTAGTCATACAGGAATTCGATATCTTAACTCTCTCCCCCCCCCCCCCCCCCCAATACATTCTTGGTAATTTAATGTATGTCTGCAAAAACTTTAAAAAGCTGTATTAGGTAAAAGACCGTCGTGATCGAAATACTACAAACTGTGACAAACTGTCGTCCCATGTTTCAGGCTCAGTAAAACCCAGTAAAAATTGTTTAGGTAATAATCATCATCAGCCTGTAAGAGACCCACTGCAGAGCCATAGGCCTCTTCCTGAAGGAAGGTATGGGAGTAATCACCTCGCTAGCACACGACGTATTTGCGATTTCAAACTTTGAGAAATCCACAGTTCTATATTTTTCCCACATACAGTAGCCCTAAGAGAACATTTCTCAGGTTCAGGTTTCCTCGCGATGTTTTCCTTCACCGTCAGCCGATACTGTTACCAATTTAAATTAGTAAATGTACGCGAAATCCTAAAAATTCGTTGGTAAATGCCGGGGTACGAACCTGCGGACTTCGAAATAATATTCCACGGGTTAAACCACTAGGGCAATATGACTTGCATCATGTAATAGTGTTAGGTTTTATAACTAAGTTCCAAAGCATATTACCGATTTACCGGACTGTAAGTTTAAGCGCTATGTCAAATGAGGTTTTGGTGTTAAAATGCTATTATAGAGTGGATCAATATGTGTACGATAGTGATGTCTGGAATTGACTCCTCTCTTTGCATCAAGCAAAAGCGATTGTAACGTGTTACGTATTTTAAATATATATATATGTTGAAAAGATAAGCCAGATTGAGTTTCTTGCCGGTTGTTCTCAATGACTGGGTTGTTTTCCGAACCGGTGGTAGTTTTGACGTTCATAAGCGTCTTGTTAGGGCCTAAACTGAACAAAATATTTTTGATTCGTTTTGAATTTTATGTAGACGTGAAACAGCACAGATCTCTTATCTTCACTACTTTAAGGTAACTGAACAAATATATCTGGTCAACAATAAACGAAAAAGTCTGTAAAGATGGATGTATATTAGTTTGATGCAAAAGATACTGAAAAGATTTTGATATAATTCACAGTAAAATAATGGGAATAACATATTAGGTTATAATTGATAAAGGTATTTTTTTTAATGGCCTAAATATAACCCGCAAAGTAATCAATTTATTTTTGTTATTTACCTGAGCCGTGCAACTTCGTCTGCACCAAATATACCTCAAAAATAACAGTATTTCTCCACTATTTAATGGATGTTATTATACATATAAACCTTCCTCTTTATTCACTCTATCTATTAAAAGCCGCATCAAAATCCGTTGCGTAGTTTTAAAGATTTAAGCATACATAGGGATATAGGGACAGAGAAAGCGACTTTGTTTTATACTATGTAGTGATTACATTATATACAATTTTTATACTATGTGTTAAATGTTATTCATGACTTCAGTGTAAATTATCGAAGATTTGCTGGAACAAAAGGACAGACAACAATAACAAAAAAAAATATTGGTAAAAATCGTATGAAACATTAGCCATTTAGTAAAAGCAGTTATTTCGACGTTACAACTTGCTCTTGAATTTTATTTATCTTTATAATTCAATTTTACACAACAGAAGCGTTTTGTGACGACACTAACAAACAAAACTAAAATGTCGAATTAAGTCAAATAAGTAAATTAACTTTATAATTAACTTTACTTTATCACTCATTTGAACTGATTTAAAAAGCCAACCGTTTAACTCGATTTGCTGTGCGGTAAAGTTGCGGTGTCACTGCAGGCGGGGAAGTATTGCTACACTTAGTTTTAGGGAGTAAATTCCTTAATGTGGCTTGCGATAGGAGCTGAATTGTAGAAACCGTTGCGTAAAAAAAGCTTTATGTCCTAACCATGCTACTTTCTCCCTCTCTACATATTGCATATGCGTGTTGGTGTGTGTATGTGAGTGTGAGAAATCGTCACTTAAGGAAAAAGCGTTACACCCAGTGTTACTGTCTTCCTCTTCATATCTCTTTCTATTGTATACCAGTGTATATGTGTCGGAATATAATCTCAATACTGAATGCGTGAAAATTTCATTACAATTTATTTTTATTTAGCTTTTTTTTATAAATATAATTCACTTTGTATATAATTATTAAGAAATAAATATTTTCTCGAAGAATATTCAATTAAACCTCTTTACTTGATTAGTTGCTATAATAAGTTCATCGAAGTCATAAAAGCTATGTAAAAGTGATCGCATAAATAACTTTTTAAATGATAACTTTGATCTACATTGAACGTTTAAAATAACCCTTCAGTTAGAAGGCATGGCCAAAAGCTAGTTTATAGTAAAAACATATGATATAAAAAAATATCTAGATATTTATGTCATAAAAAACGTTTATGAAAACTGCAATTATATATCTAAACAAGTTCATTTGCTTTTATGCAAATGCATGGACCGAATAGTAACTTGCTAGCTTTTTCCCGCAGTTCTACCTACGTTACTGTACATTTATTTGATCTATCTCTCGAGATCAGTATATTTTCTCTAGATCAAAGAAATTCTTCCTCCTTCTTCCTTTATTGCATCTCTGACATGTATACAAAACTACATATTGATCGGTTGAGGCGTAAAAGCATAACAAACAAACATATTTTCACATTTTTAATATTTGATTTGATTTAATGCCGTTATTACAATAAAAAATATCCAGAGAAATACTTAAATTTCTATAAGGAATTAACTTCTTTATATCTGTCAACTATAAAAGGTAATAAGTATGGCCTACCGATTAGCTTTTATGCTACTTCTAGCCAATTAAATCGTAGTAATACTCAAGTATTCCCATGCAGGTTCTACTTGCATCAGTGAAATATGTGCCTAATTTATTAAACATTTAGTACACCCTACATGTATCTACATTATATATTTTTCTTTTAACTGGTTAGAGTGATCATATGTTCTTAATTAGTGAATGTTTCATTATTTAATGAGTTAACCGTTTCCGTTATATTATTTAAAGGCCTGAAAACTATTTGTCTTTGTTAATATTAATCTTTATTGTATAATAATCAATTCATTTACCAGTAAAAAATATCGTCTAGAAGGTTTGTTTATCCAGTCGTTACTACAAATTTAGAAGTGATGAAATAAAAAAAAATCTAGTTACATGGCAGTTAAACGAATATTTTTTAAATTAAATTAATAATTATAGAATACAAATTAATTCATACATAATATAGTGTAATGTATAGTAGTATTAAGTTATAATATCATAACATAATATAGTATAATTATAAATATATAGTGTGTAATATTTAGTATAATGTAATAGTATAATTATATTTGTTACATCGACCCAAATAGAACCACCATATTGTTTAGTTTTTCTTGTAACAAAATCAAAATCATTAATGGCTCAAAGAAAGTACTTAAACGAAAAATAACTTTGTTTGAAGTCCATGACGAAAGGCCCTGATTATTTTAAAATTATTTCGTCTAACTATAAATAGGTCTATATCATGGTTTTTTGCTACAGCAAGTACCCCGTAATATTAGTTAGCTCGCTGACAGTAGGACCACGCGTCGACTCCCGTGGGGCCTTTAAGCCAATTATCAGGCAGCAATTTGTTCGCACAAACAAAGGGTCTGAGGCCCTTAACAAATTAGATCCACGTGTAGGGTACCAGTCACTAAGAAATGAGTTGTAGTCGATACTAATTGTCGATGAAATTTTATATTAAATTATCATTGTTAAATACAATAGATTACCCTTTCACACAAACGCTGCTGAATGGATTTTGATAGAACTTTACAATAATATTACTAGCTAGCTGTGCCCGCTACTCCGTTCGCGTGGAACCTAATGTAAAAAACGGCTATTAATAAAACAATCTAAATGTATTCAATCCATTTACTTATAGAGAGCACCCTTCCACTCCATCGGACGATGCGTCCGAGTCGTTATCTCGTAAAATTATTATCCATAACCGACTTTACAGACAACCAATTTTTTTAATTATTTTGTCACTCGAAACATCTAAACAGATTTACACTAGGGTAATACAATATATAAATTTAGAAAGAAAGATTCTATATAAGTGCAACCTTCATTATAAATGATTACTACTTATTGCATAGTAGAGCAAACAACTTAATAATAAGTTTTTTTTTTCTCGAACTGACTACGCTATTGACCTAGCAGGTGTTAACAGCTTTACCGGACTACGTCTTAATTATAAGGTTAAAAAAAGTAACTTAAGAACATGTACGATTCTATTTTCCTTTTTTTT
Source organism: Antheraea pernyi (assembly GCA_015888305.1). Lineage (NCBI taxonomy): Eukaryota > Metazoa > Arthropoda > Insecta > Lepidoptera > Saturniidae > Antheraea > Antheraea pernyi. The sequence goes on along the minus strand of MU159129.1, from coordinate 1,083,084 downwards.
GAAGTGAAAACATCTTTAGGCGCATTGACCGGTATTTTTGGCTGGAGATATTTTTTTGTAATTTCGCGTCATGGCATGATACGTCAGCAAGACCAGCCGTATTGCGCTGCGCGGCTTGCGGAGGACTAGTGACGCGTAGTATAAGGGCCTGTGTACATGTAATATTGATATTTATTTATTTATTTATATGTGGATATAGCAAGAGTCAACAGTCAAGAACGATAATACAATAACAATAATAAAAAATTTGTACACTAAGCTGAAGACCTAAAACGATTTATCACATAGCAACTTAACTTAACTTACACTATTGATAATAATAAAAAATAAATAAATTATATAATAGTAAATACCGCAAAACATTAAACTTAGAGAAAAAAAAATAGAATAAGAATAAACGAACAAAATTGATATTATATATTTAACGATATTGATTGATTGATTAATATACGTTTCATTGATTTATACTTTATAAAAATGTATATAATTATTGAAGTAACTTCTTTAGGCGAAACTAGGAGGTAACTGGACGACAATGCAACGGAAGTTCGTTACGGCAATATGGCGTCAAGTTTCCGTTCCATCCGGTTTTTAAATATTTTTATTTTATCAATAAATAGTTTATAAACAAACAAATCAAAAATTTTGTTTTAAAAAAATGATAAGTATTAATTTGAATAATAATAAAAATCATACAACAGAATTCATTATGCGACCATACTGCAATCTGGTTTCAATGTAAGTAACAAATTAAATCAAAGCTTCATTATCTGTAGTGACCTTGGTCAGCTGATTCGGAACTTGAATAACGTTTCACTTCAATCGCGTGTGACGGTTACACGCACTCATTTTTTTATTATTCCAAGTGCCAATACATATGAAAACCATACTAATGTTAATAACATTTCAATAAACAAATTCTGAAGTCTAAATATTGTCATTCACACTATAATCAATATGAAAATATGAAAATGTTTTGAGCTTTTACTTTTGTCAGCAGTCCTTATGACTGGGCTTTTTTTATCGTAACGTACTTAAGTATATACTCTTTATATTTACTGAGACTGTTTGGGGAAATGTCTAAATCTGAGATTTTGTATTTAGTGTTAGAATGCGATAACATTCTATACAATGGATAAAAAAGGCCTACATTTTTCGCTAATAATTCCTAGCAAAAAAATTAAATCGTGAAGCTCTAAGAAGCTTAAACATAATTTTTATAAAAAGCTTATTAATAATACTAATTACTACCAAAAAAGTTTTTATAAAAGCTCCATTGTTATTTAAGTCGGTAATAAATACACATAAATTTTATTAAAAGCAAATTAATTAATTTGTTATCGATAAGTATTCTCTCCCTTGCACATCCCTAAAAACAAACGAGCACAGTGGGCAGGGAAGGGACAATCTGCACTGAAGTTTAGTAAAGAATCTATTTATCGTACCCTACACATATATCTTTTCTACTGTGATATAGCGGTTGGGATGTTGGATTTTTTTTAAGAACATAAATTAAGACACTACGATTTTATCCTGGACAGCAAGGTATCGCGTTTTGGCTTCGATATATAGTCATGTACCTCGTCAGAGATATTTTTAACTTGTTATATTTTGGATTGTGTATTTAGTGACCAAGTTGATTGGTCGGTGATTGGTGATATATATTTTTTTATACTTTACTAGCTTCCGCCTGCAACTTCGTCCGCGTGGAATATTGACTTTGAGCTAACGCTAAAATAACGATTTTGGAACATTCTTTATTGGTGCTCCGCTCCTATTGTCTTAGTGTGACGTTAGAGCCTTCCCAGTGGTGGATTTACCAGTCTGCCGCCTGTAGGCTATTCAAACTTTTCCGCTCTTAAGGACCTCTACAATTGGACATGCTGGTTCATAATCATATTAATTATGTTATAATGTTTTTTCAGTATTTCCTATATTTCTCTTTCTGTTTCAATTTTCTCGTTTTTGTATTATCATGAATTTTTTTTTTTATTGTTACAGTTTTAATATGTAAAATAGTTTAATCTTTTGTTTTATTAATATTTAATTTATTGTTGGAGCTTGCCGTGGTTGTCTGTAAATATGACTACATTTATAATGTGTTACAATAGTCCTACTTGTTATATACTCACTAATGTATTGTCATGTTGACGATCCTAAAATCATTACGTAGTATAAAACAAAGTCCCCTACCGCATCTGTCAAAACTCAAAAAATACTGAACGGATTTTCAAGCGGTTTTCAGCTGTGCATAAAGTGATTCATGAGGAACGTTTTGGTATATAATTTGTCAAGGATTTTAATCAGGGCGGGACAACGTCTGCCGGGACCGCTAGTAAATTAATAAACGTTAAAATGGCAACGCTATTGCTTGTGCTCTATTTACCTAATTCCACCGCCCTTTTCCCGTAATTACTATGATTGTGAACTATGGTGTCGATGGGAACCTTTCTAGAATTATAAATGTGTAACTTTGTAATTTCTGTAAATTTAGCGCCAAATTTTCCGCCCCTAAAATCTGCCGCCCTAGGCTGCAGCCTACAGGTAAATGCAACATTGAGCCTTCCTCGATTAATGAGCTATCTAACACTGACAGGATTCCTCAAATCGGACCAGTAGTTCCTGAGATTATCGCGTTCAAGCAGACAAACTCTTCAGCTTTATATATTAGTATAGATACATTCCTTCTGTACGTGTGTATGTCACTGAACTCCTCCTAAACGGTTGGACCGATTTTGACGAAATTTTGTGTGCGCGTTCCAGTGGATCCGAGAATGGTTTAGATACATGCCGAGTTATTATTAAAAAAAATCTGTTTTTTATACTTCGTAGATTGTAGCGTTTGAGCACAATTTCATCTAATCTTAAACAACGGATCTGGGATGGTGAGTTAAAAAAAATTTGGCTCTGCAGTACAGCTATAGGGAGTTTTGAAGGGGTCCTGGAACGGAATGTAGTGGATTTTAAATTTAACTAGCGGGTTAGGCGGACGCTGTCTCACCTTGATACCAAACTTAACAAACTATATACCTTAACCTTCTTCATGAATCACTTTTTCTACTGGTGAAAGCCTCATGCAAATCCGTTCAGTAATTTTTGAGTTTATCGCGAACATACAGACAGAGAACTTTCTTTTAAGATATGTAATTATTCATAATTTTGTATTTTTACTTAGAATGATGCGCTCTTTATGAGACAGTAAACTTGGTTCATGTCAATTCGAGCTGAGTAAGCCCGATTCAACTCGACCGTGACGATCCATTTTTATTCACTCTTCAACGCATTGAAAGAAGTTTTTTTTTAAACGGATACTTTACTTTTAACACTATCAGCATGTGGTCAAAACAGGCTATAAAGACCACATAAATAACTACACTTTAAGCGCAATGTACCCTATTTTAGCCTCCCTAAATAATCCACCCCTAAGAATTGAATAAAACGCGCGCGTTAAATTGCGACTGCAAAATCGTATGTCACCGATCTTCCAACACCCCTTAAAATATTTTGATATGTCGATTTTCCACTCTATTCAGCTAGCAATAAAAATCATTTTAGTTTATTATTGAACGACAGAATTGCAATTTATTAGATTAGTGTAAATAATTTCCGTTTGTTTTTATTTTTATAGTCATTTGTGATGATTAGATAAAATATTCGCTTTAGAATAGTTTGAGAGGTGTTGAACGGCGTGAAGTTTGGACTACAGGGTCTTTTACAGGCACGATCAAAATTAAAATCTATCTATACATATATAGAATAATTAAATTCATAAAAGTATCCCATTTTGAAGTAAAAGTTCTTTAGGCGCGACTAGGAGGTAACTGGACCATAATGCAACGGAAGTGCGTTACTGCAATATGGCGGCACGTTTCTGTACCATCCGGTTAGATAATAATGAAATATAACCAAAACTTCTATTAAATCATAATTAATTTAATTCGTTACTTATAACAGTAATCAGTTCGCACTTTTCTATATTTTATTTACTTTATGACAAAGAGTGGCTAATAATATTTCCTATGTTAAGTTCCGAATTAGGTGTAAGATGGCACTACAGATAATGACGCTTTGACTTAATTTGATACTTACTTACATTAAAAGCAAATGGCAGCACAGTCGCGCGCCCATATATACATAATTAATTTGGTTGACTGGTAGAGAATGCCTTCGGCATTAAGTCCGCCATTGCATATTTAAGGCATAATGTATAAATAAATAAATAAATAAATATATTGTATGATTTATATTATTATTCAATATTTTTTTATATATATTTTTTTTTATTTATTTGTTCATAAACTATTTATTGACAAAAATAAAATATTTAAAAAGTTTTACTTCAATCGCGTGTGACGGTTACACGCACTAATTTTTTTTCATCAATGTTTTCTTATGAAGTTATCATGTAAAATTATCGTCTGTAAACAGTTTTTACAGACAACCAATTTTTTACTTCATTTATTTCATTTTTCATGCTGTAGGGACACAAATAAGGTCTATGCAAAATAAAAGTACGTGTGTGCAGAAAATATAGAGAGCGTGGCTGCGTCCGCTTTCGATTAAGTTAATCGTTAATAAACTCTCAAAACATATAGACGTCATTTTATTTGTATACTCCCAGAACGTGGTTAACTTAATTTGGACGATAAATAGTTCAAATTATACGTTAAAATGTTATTATCGAATAGGTAATAATCTTCATTTTCTGACAAGATGGTGGCCCTCTTGTTAGAATTTTCCATGGAGTTTATGTGACATCTAAGAATTCATACTCTGTGGTATTATTTCCAACCACTTCACCTGTGCACAATACCGAACTGTATTGCGTAAAATGCCACCAAAATGACAAAATATGGAGTCAAATAACACAAGATTATAAATAAAATATTAATATCACTACACGAAAGACTAAGACCCCGCCAAAATCTCCAGGTCTTACTGAATGTCTCACGTAACAAAAACGGTGAAATGCCAAATTCAGTGTTACCAGCGAAATCATTTACCCAATTACCTGATAAGCTAAACAACATTGCAACGCTCAGTCCTAAAGCCACAGAAAATCCGTAGTGAAAGATCTTGAAATGTCATATACACACACTACACATTTTGTAATATTGGTGGTGTTTTACGTAATATAGCTTGGTTATTGTGCACAAGTGATTTGGATGGGAAATAATATCACGGCCACCGTCTTGTTAGTTCATTGAAATTATCGCAAGAAACTTGTAATATAATTATCAAAGCGTCGAGAAATAATGTACTAAAAGATTGATTGCCAAAAATATATTGACACGTGACACATTTTATTATAACTCAACTGTTTATAACAATAAATGAAATAACCAAACGCGTGCGAAACCACACGCATAGCATATATTCAAAAAGAGGGATTTCCTTTATTATATACAATACCATTTCGACGCTTCAACGAACGCAAAGCTCAAGCAATCAACCTAATCCAATTTAATACCTCCCGCCTGTCATACAAGCGTATCGCCCGGTTTCACACGGCTAATATATCTTTATTAGCCAATAATCATCGCATTACTGAGCGAAACTCATACAATCGGGGAATAAAACACTATTATTCATAAACTGTTATGCTACCAACATAACCCGAGCACATTATAACCTGAAAATTTGAGGACATTTTATTAGTAGTAATAATATTCGTTCAATAGGACAGGCGAAGGAATTAATCCATACTGCCAATTCTGAAGTTATCAATATAAATTGTTGTTATGTATTCTTTTTTTCATTCTAAGGATAAGGCAAAGGTATCTAGACCATGCAGCCTCTGGATGGAGTGTCTTGTGATATTTTAAATATTCCGACAAGATGCTGGCACCCTTGTTAGAACTTTTCATGGAGTTTTGTGGCATCTCAGATTTCATGCTCCGTGGTATTATTTCCCATCCACTTCAGTTGTGCACAATAACTCTACTATAGTTACGTAAAACACCTCAATTACAAAATTAGAGTCAAATAACACAAGATTATGAATAAAATATAAAATACACGACATGACAGACTAAGATCCCGCCAAAAACTCTAAGTACATCATAACCTGAAAATTTATTTGCGTTTTCATATTATGAAACCGATTGGATACGTTTCTTTTGAGCCTAATATTGTAGTATTGTCTAAACTTAGTATATGTTCCAACAAAAGTCCCATAAAATTGTTGTGACATCTCAGAAAACATTTCTCTGTATTATTGTTTCTAATCCACTTTCTTTGTGCACAATAACCAAACTGTATTACATAAAGTGCTCCCAATATTATGAAGTGTAGGATCAAATGACACAATCTTATGAATAAAAACACACTTCCGTCAAGAACTTCAATTTATCGGTATATACAAGTAATGTTGCCAGAATAAAATAATATTATAGTGTTATGTTATACATGTAATGTATATTACACAGATTATTAATATTCTCATGTAATATATAAAAAGGTCAAATAATCTCTAATTGTACAACAAAAATTAACGCATCGAGGAGCGCCGACAAACGGGACTTATCAAATAAAAATGATAATTATCAATTATCGTAATAGGGTTTCGCGATGGATTCGGATTGCGACATTTGGCCGATGTTTGCTCAACGCGATAACCGCCTAGTAAATCCCTCCGCGCATCTGCCATTCTTCCATTCGTTCGTCAATCCAACGCGAGCTCTTTCAACATGTTTAACACTCTGTCCCGTTGTTTATGGTTTGGATAAATACATTATTCGGTTATCGCTGTACAATTTTAAATGGTGTGATTATAAGGGGCTTTAATGCATTCATTTATTTTCGTGCAGTTCAAACAATTAGGCACTGGAATACGAAAGACTATTTAAGTTTGGTCCGCTAACAAATTATTTTTATAAATCTTAAAATCTTACTAATTTTACAATCAATCCTTATACATAGTAATATATATGATTACCATCATTATGGAATGGGTAGAAGTGTCGTTACATTTCATAGTAAGGTACCTAAATGTAATTTTAGCTGTTCCTGATTTACATTATTTTTCAAGATTTAAGAATGTAAAATATGAAGATCATAAAAGAAACCTTACGAACGGCAAAATTTTAACTTCGTTCTCGGTGTATAAAATCTGGAAATCCTAACAAAATTAAACACATGAATGATTAGAATTGGACTTAGCTATTATAAAATGTAACAACTGAAATATTACAAACATAGAATCCGAGCTTGTAGGTTTGAATAAAAAATTAAACCAATACAAGACAAAAATGCCACCAAAAACTAACCTCTTCTAAATTCTATATCTAATGAAAAATAGTCAAAAAACAATTTTATTTGCGTATTTGGTATATTTACACAAAAGGATGGAATACAGCGGTCTTTATAACTTTTTTTTTGTATTTAGGTATTTCTCCAATAATGTAAAACATCACAAATGGCTTTTATTTGTGTTCCAATCCACAACGTATGAACAAGCTTGCATTATGCAACAAACACTAAGTTGAAAGAGGACACTTTATGTTACTCGATACTAATAACAAATCTTCATTTCATTATAGTATAGTTGTTATAGCTTGCAATATGATACAAGATAGTTAATAACCAACAGCAGAATAATTAGTAGCAGATTACAATAACGATGGAAGGGCTAGAAACATAAACTACGGAGTTTTTGGCGGGATCTTAGTATGTCATGTAGTGAATTTTATATTTTATTCATTATTTGGCTATATATACTGTAATACTGGTCATGTTTTACGTAATATAGTTTAGATATTGTGCATAAGTGAAGTGGATGGAAAATAACACTACGGAGCATGAATTCTGATACGCAACATAATCTCCCAGGAAAGTTCTAACAAGACGGCCACCATCTTGTTAGTTCATTGACATTATCGCAAAACTCTTGTAATATTATTATCTACTCGACAATTACATTAATAGTAAAGTAAAATAAAATAAAAATATAAGCGTGAGTTGGTAGTAACGCATGTTAACATAGCAGACGATTTAAAGACATTTTAAATTTATTTAAAAATAAATTAAAACTCGTAGCGTGGACACGGTTGAACCTGCAAACAAGTCGTGCTTAAGGGGCGAAATTATATATCAATAATGATGCATTCTGTTGACCCTACGTGACTTTTACTATAGGACCCGGAACGACAGGATGTTTGTAATGACCGTGCTTGTTAAATAGATTTTTAAATGGTACAGAGTTATTCCTGATCGTGACTTTTAGACTTGCAGACTAGCTGTGCCCGCGTTTCCGTCCGCGTTGTACCTAATGTAAAAACAGTGTCTAATAAAATCATTTGAATGTATTAAGTCCATTTACTTATCTACTTTCTCTCGTACTTTAGCAATTATACGTGTTCAAAGAAACAGACAAACATTTCCAACAATGATTGAAATGTATTTTTTATTTATTCCAAATACCTGCCACAATTTTTTTACAAAAATCCAAAATATACAGACATGTTAGATTTACATTCTAGTATAAACTACCTCTGCTATTTTGTGCGGAATTTGCTTATCTAATTGCATTAATGGTAATACAACTGTTTTATAATTAAACGCTAGTGAAGCCTTACGCTTTAAAATTTCAATACACATTACTGATTTGCCGGATAGTGAGTTCAAGCACCAAGTCAAGCGGGTTTTAATGTCTATAGGCTATTGAGCTATAAGGTGAATCAATATGTGAACGATTGTGATGTCTGGAAATGACGCCCCTCTCTATGCATCCACCGAAATGAATGTAACTATTTTTGTACAAATATGTACATGATTGTTTTTCCGAACCAGTGGTAGTTTTGGCGCTCATAAGCGCGTTCCTAGGGTCAAAACTGAATAAAGGCGGCAGCGGCTCAAGCCTAGGTCCGTTCCCTCGGCGTGGAGTCCTTAAGTACGCTGCTCACGCGATACAATGACACTAAATCTTACATCACTGCAACAACATTGCACATTTCACCTCCACACCCGTGCACGCACACATGCTTACACATGAAAGTGGAAGGGTTTTATTCTGTTCCCTTATCGAACTGAATTAGTTTAGAAAAAACTATGAATATGTAGCTTAGGTTAGCTCAGATAGGTCGCGAATTGCATGTATCAGGCAACAGCTCAAGCCGAAGTGTGCCGTCCACCCTTGAGCTAGTTGTCAAATAAAATCGGCTGAGTGCCTTAAGCGCTAGCCTTAGTAATCCGATGAACTGTTAAGACCTTACTAGGTCAATAGCGTAGTCAGTTAGAAAAAAAAACTGAATAAAGTATTTTTGATTTGCAATACTGAGCGTTTTTTGTTACCTATATCACATTAGCCACGTGTAGTATAGCGGCCTGTATACATATAACATTAATATCATCTATTGAAATTTTGCGTTCATCATATGATTTGATTACACGATAAACTGTATATAATTATAAGTTTATTCAACAACAAGTTACACTATAATACAAAAGGTTTATATTATTATATACAGTATTGTTACATATCTATGTATCTTAGCTCCTGAACTAGGCCGAGCCTGTATCTCAGACGCTAATCTCTTCCTGTGACGTACTATAGCGTGTCGTAGTTATAACTTACAAACATTTTAAATTAATTACATCATAATATATGGATATATCATACAGAGGAGATATACATACTGTGATATATAACATATTTATCAACATACATAATATACGAGTACATATTAAAAATTATTTTATATTTATTATTTTAGTATTTATATAATTCTACCAGACAATTATCGTATGATTGTAAATAAGTTTTCTATGTTTTCATATATAATTATGATATATGTGAAAATTAGGTTAATGTTAATAATATCAGTTTACAAATTATGGAACTTAAATAATTCAGAATATAATTAATTTAAGAGTTCAAAAGAGAACACAGTTATTACATTGTTTTCAGTTTTCACTTCTATCGGCATTCTTTATGGCATTCCTTATGACTGCTTTGCCTTTTTTTATTAATTAAAATAATTGGTTATAATTTTGACAAATTATAGAATTTTAATAAGACACTTTGTATTTTACGAAGACGTACTAAACTTCCTATATTTCGTACTTAGGCAATTAGGGAATCTTCTTTATTCGTCTTCCAGTACCTACAATTGTCAAATATCTGTGCGAGTGTCTGAAATCTATATGTATGTATTGTATGTGGTAGAGTCACGCTGAAGCTATTGCTGGTTTCAACATGAATGGGTCGGCTCGCTCGGGACCCACAGAAACACCGACGTGAAGTAACCGTGCATTGTTGCGTTCTTCGATCAACAATAACCAAATAGGGTCACGTAGAAAATCGAAGCTAAAAGCCGTCCGCGTAAATATATACTTATGTGTAACTATTTGTTTACCAAAAAAAGGAGAAAAAAGTTTTAAAATTGTTTTAAGTTCAACCTAATTACAACCATAACACGTAGTAATAAAGTCACAAATGTTCAAATCATTATATAATACTTACGATAAAACGAGCAAAGTAATAAATTACTCCACTCACAAATGAAAAGACAACATAAACAACATTTAGTGTGAATTCATCCTTAACACGTAATGAATAAAGTGCGTTTTCCCGTTATTATGCGTTTTTGTGTCTGGCGAGGCCAAACATTTGTATCACAGGTTTAAAATCGTTAATTTTGTTAAAAATTTGATATTATTTGTCAGATTAAAGTTTAAAATATAACTTATTCAACATGTATTTAGCGAAAGTAAGATACTCCGGCCGTTAAATTGCTTTTTCGGGTATTATTTTTACATCTTTTGAATACACTGCGGCATGTGAAACAGGCTTACATTGGCTGTGTTTCACACAAACTAAACAAAATAAGGGCACACATTTCAAGTGAGCTCTTATTTACCGAGACGTATTTTTCGCGCCGACCCTTTATCTAGTTATTGTTGATCTAAGGTTGCGTTTAGTTCGGTCAGTGAGAGCCAATACCCAACCGGATACCGAACTCCTCTCCGCCTTGACACTTCCCCACTCTCCAAATTATTCCCAAACACAGGCTGGCAACGCACTTGCGACTCCTCTGGTGTTGCAAGTGTCAATGGACGGTGGTGATCACTTAATATCAGGTGACCCAACTGTTCGTTTGCCTGGTATGATATTAAAAAAAATGCTATACTAATATTATATAGGTGAAGAGTTTTCCGATTGAAAAATTCTTTCAATTTTAAATAGGTAGCTCATTTATCGAGGAAGGCTTATAGGCTATATATCATCACTCTAAGAACAATATGAGCGGACCACCAATGAAGAATGTTTCAAAATCATTTTTTTTTCCTTAAAAGCTTCCGCAAGTCGTGCAACAACTAAATTATACATATAACAAAAATGAAGTGTCTGTTATTTGTTCGGACTAATACGTGAAACGACTAAACCAATTTTGTTGCGACTTGCACGAATAGATAGAAGATTTTTAGAGTGTTATACCTATAAGTTACATATCATTACGCTTTTTTTATGTCATAGCATGCAAACGAACTGGTGGGTCACCTGATGTTAAGTGATCACCACCGTCCATAGACACTAACAACACCAGGGGAGTCGAAAGTGCGTTGTGAAAGGGGCGTAATTTCCAGGCGTCACCATCGTTCAAATTCAATACAGATAAAATAAATTACAAAATAAAACAGCAATATACTATTTACACTAGAACGGGTTTAAGCTAGCTAATAATTAGGTCATTTCCATTACCCAGGTGGCCCCCACGCCCTCCTGGGGAAGACTCGAAGACCGAGGACAGCGTTCACGTCGCAACAACTCTTAGAACTGGAAAAACAGTTCCGAATGAACAAGTACTTGTCGAGACCGAAAAGATTCGAAGTCGCCACAAGTTTAATGCTGACGGAAACACAGGTAAGAAACTATGTGATAAGAACATGGATTCAATTCCAAACTAGTGAATATAACTATATATACTTCTATACTAGTATTATAAAGCTGAACAATTTGTTTTTTTTATATATCATAGGTGGCAAACGAACATGTAGGTCTCCTGATGTTAAGTGATCACCACCGTCCATGGACACTAACAACACCAGAGGGGTCGCTAGTGCGTTGCCACCCTTTGGGGGGAAGGGTTAGAGAAGGGAGAGGGAGAGGAGAGGGGAGGGGGAGATGGGCCTCCGGCGCTCTCACTGACCGAACGAAACGCAACAATGCAAGCACTGTTACTTCACGTCGGTTTTCTATGAGAGTTTGGTAGTACCCCGGAAGAGCCGACCCATTCATGCTGAAACCAGTAATAGTTTCAGCGTGGCTCTACCACCATGGGAATTTGTTTGCTTGAACGCGCTAATCTCGGGAACTACTGGTCCGATTTGAAGCCTAAAGATGCTATATATCATAACGATAAGGCCGATGGGAGCGGAGCACCAATTAATGTTTCAAAATCGGGGTTAACGTACGTAAACGAAGTTGCGAGTTAAAGATAGCGTTAGCCGAAAGTGCACGTGAATGAAGTCGCGCGCAGTAGCTAGTCATTTATATAAGTAAAACTGAATAGCGGAATATATGCAAGCGTATAACTTCAATTGGCTACCACACTCTACAGAAAACCGACGTGACGTAACATTGATTGCATTGTTACGATTCGTTCGGTCAGTGAGAGTGCCGGAGGACCACCTCCCCCCCACTTCCCCCTCCTCCACTTTCCTAACCCCTCTCCCCCAAACACAGGCTGACAACGCACTGGCGACTCCCCGGGTATTGCTAGTGTCTATGGACGGCGGTGATTATTTACCATCAGGTGTCCCGCGTGTTTGTTTGCCACCTATAATATAAAAAAAATCCAAAAGTTACAAAAAAAATTAATTAAAATCAAAATATTTACTAAAAGATTCATTTGTGTTCAAACTTGTACATAATAGCATCTTTGAAAAGGTAAAATTATTGAAGGGCCATTTCTCAAATTATGAGTAAATAATATATAAGAAAAATAACTGCGTATAAGATTGTTCTTATAGTAAACGTATAAATTTAAAAAAAAAACTTGAAACAGTCAAAGAAATTGCACACGACTTTTATTTTATTTATCTTACATAAATTAAAAATACACTAAAAACATACATTAGAATGAATAGAGTTTTTGGGAAAGAAAAATATTAACTGAAATTATTATCAATTTTTAAATAGCATTTTTCTCTGTTAATTTTTATTTTAGCAAAGAAACCTTGTTACATAACATCGGTGGAGAAAACACAAACGTTGTTTACTAGTGAGCGTATTAATTATTTAATAAATAAATAATTCAAACTCCTTCCACTGGTCGTCATTTATATTCTGTGACCTTTCAACATGTCGTCACTAAAAACAACCTCATTCTGACAGTTGTGAATAGGCGCGAAGCACCTGTCACGTTGAACGAACACCCGGATTTGGGCTTACAAATGTAACGGGTCCAGATTATGGGAGGGCCCGCCATAAATGTTATTGCTTGGGGCGGTTTTATGCGGGTTTAAAGATTAATACCGCGGCGGGGACGACAGATTTATGATATACGAGTGTGCAATCTAAGAAAATGTATTCCCTGTGTCATATATCGCATGTCGTAGGTAATCCAATCTAATCTCCTTGCGTTTCATTCGAACTGTAAGCAATTTAATTAGGGAATTATTAAATACCTTCTTGATTATCTATTCCATAGTTTAATTATACATACGCACCAATTATCGATGTTTGTTCACTCACATGTGATGTTTACTAACAAAGTGAGACGCCATATTGATCAAGGTCGAGTTGTAACGACTTTTTTTTAAGAAGGAGATACTTTGCATCTTTAATTATTATAGTGTAGTCAACAAAACACAGGTGTGCGTGTTTACCTGCAAAACATTCCATTTACTTCCCTACTCTTCAGAACGTCTCGATCGCAATTCGAGACAGCTCAATATCTTAGGTATAGACATTCGTAGCGACCTCAATCCTAGGGATTATTACATCGGGAGCGTAATCTCCACTGCATCTCGGAGACTCGGAATCCTGAACAGGGTGCGACGGTTTTTCACGCCTGATCAGCTATATCTCCTTTATAAGGCACAAGTGTGTTCCATCCTTCCTATAACATGGGGTCCTTCAAGTGTAACGTGAAGAGGCATTTACGCAGGCCGGCATGACAGCGGCGACCGCCGGAGGAGGGCGTGTCTCTCGGTGGTCGCCGTTGTTTTTGGATTGTACTGAGCTTACCATCAGGCATAGTGCAGTCACTTTGCCGTGCTACAATAAAAAAAGGTAATGTTACTTTGCACTTCCGTCTGGAAGCCTGGTAGCTACTATGTCTCACTGCAACAAAAAGGGTTTGACTTTATTTGTGTAAAGTGTAACTGATAAATTTAAACCTAAAACTAGTAATAGAAAGAGTAGTATTAGTACCTAAAAAAAACCCAAGTCTTTGGGTGATTATTAAACCTGTCATCGGTTGACACTGTTGGTGTGTATCTAACGGTAAAATACAAAAAACTATTAATTTTGTGGTCAAGCAATTCCAGGCGAAAGTGCAAACAATGTCCAATTATTCCTTTCCTATTCGTTCGACAATATTCTTTACCGAATTATTTATAAAGCGAGTTTTCATTTGAAATTTGTTTAAATAAATAAGTAAAAGCATCATAATTTACTACTTTTTTGGGCTTAAATGTACTTATAACTCTTCAGGTAAAGAGTTTTAGTATCTATTTAGCAAAAGCATTCTATCATCAGTACAATAATAAAAGATTTTATTTGTCCTCAGGTAAAAATATGGTTCCAAAACCGTAGAATGAAGTGGAAGAGGTCGAAGAAAGCACAGCAAGATACGAAAATCAAAGACCAGTCCCATCAGAGCGAAGAGAAAACGAAAAAAGAAATACCGCCCTGTGAACCTGACAAACAACAATTGGCAGCAGATTTGACACCTGTCAAACAACTCCCGATATTAGACAGGGAACGAATTATCGCGCTAGAACGGGAGAGAGCGCTCGCCGCGGCGAACTTCAATTCCAATTTGGAAAACAATAGGCGCGGATTGGTCGTAATGTCCCAAGATGGCGGCAGACCGGGCATAGATATGTTCAGACCGTATGTAGTATGAAAGTAAATATATTTTTATTTGTTACTAGGTTTATCATATTGTATACTAAAGAATTAATTGATAACTGTAAACTAGATAACGATACGATCTCAAAGAATAGACAGTGAGCCTATGGTCTTAATATTACAAGGGTAATTAATTCAGATAAGGTAAGCAATGTACTTACATTTTGATACATGAACATAAAATACATTTAATGCTAGAATTATAAAAATGTTCAAATGTTACCACCGAAATAGACTAAAGAAAGTTATTTTCTTTGCAGAAAAAGCTTTACTTGGAGGAATTAACTAGGGTTGCCAACTCTAAAATTGAAAATTTAGGAGATACCGAATGAGCAATAAATTCATTAGGTTTCATCTGTCATAAAGAGTTATGAGATTAAGTACAAAGTCTGTTAAAGCACTCTCTATACATTAGCTTATAAAGTTTTTATTCCCTAATAACATGGACATTGGGAAGAATTAACAACGTGACGAAATCATAGTTTGGTTATAACCAAAGAGTATTTTCTAGTGCCTCACAAGCCTCTACTGTCTGTGAGTCTGTCAATAAAAAGTCTTTTATCTGTTGAAACAAGTCTGCTTTCTAGACTTATCGTGTCAATATTTTCACCCACGTGTCAGCTTATGCTCGGACGCTAACTTATAGGTACTTCAATAAAACAATCAAAGTTACTATTATTATTTGTTAGTATTGCCCACCAGAAAAAATACTCTTACATTTTATTATCTATATTCCTGCTGTGCAGAGAAATTTTTATGAATAAGAACATTCAACACACAATGACATACTAATTAAGTCTAATGGCAACAAATTTATATATATTTTAGTTGTAACTATGCAATAATTCATAAGTTTTCAGGTTTAATATAAATAATTCGTATTTTCGCCGTATATCGCCATCGGTCTATATTACTAAATAAATTCTCGATTGCATCTACATTCTAGTACCAGCTGGAGTCGTCATATAAGAGTGAAATTAATATAAACATTCCGTACTTATTTAGAGTTCTTATAGAACTTACCGCGAATTTATTGTTTTCACAAAACAACCTAGTCCTCTTTCTATTCCTACGTCATTATACTTTGTAGGTTATTTTTAATAGTTTCTGTGGATAATGAATGGATGATAATGTTTGACATCTACAACTGTGGTCGGAGTAATTAATATGTATATTTTTTAAAGACGAGTGCGAGCGCCACTGCATGAGTTTAGTTAAAAATACGTTATACAGTTGAAATAAGGTTGTAAATGGTTACAAAAATGATATCATATACCGGAAGATACCCTAATCGTACCATCAATACATCAGTTGATTTTGTGGCTAAATTTGTCATTGACATAAAAAAAAATCAACAAACATAATTATTATTTATCTATAGTTAGGTAATATTTAAAAGTGTTTTATTATTATCAATAATTGAGACATGTAGAGAAATTTGTAAAATGTTATAATTTAATAATTACATGTAAAAATCAGCCAAATCCAATCTTAATCGCCTATATGAGATCTTTAATTTTTTTTATAAATTTTCAGTCCTTATTCACCGTGAAGAAAGTCCAAATTTTACTATTCATAATATAGTATATCTATAGGTATATATCAACACAATATATATTATATAATATACCTATATAAATATATATCTAAATGGACCTTGAATAATTTCTTACTGTATCGTTTACAAAATAAAAGCTTTATTTAAATTATAAGGAACAAAAAATTTCAATCAAAGTATTTCCCATCACTAGCGACTACTCCCTCCCATCTTTCTGGCAGTATAAGAATCGGAAAAACGACGTCTTTGGAGGCTATCCAAGAATCGACCCATTTTTTAACTTCTTCATAAGAATAAGAGCGCTGGTCAGCTAGGCCATGTGCCATCGAACGGAATAGATGAAAATCAGAAGGGGCTATGTCAGGTGAATACAGCGGGTGGGGTAGAACTTACCGTTGGAGCGTTTCCATGTAGCTTTTCACTGGTTTTGCAACATGAGGCCGAGCGTTATCATGTAGTAAAATCACTTTGTCGTATCTCTGCTCGCATAGCGGCCGTTTTTCTTCTAAGGCTCGACTTAAACACATCAATTGATTTCGATAGCCATCCCCCGTGATAGTCTCATTCCGTTTGAGCAGCACATAATAAACTACACCCTGCTAATCCCACCAAGTACAGAGAAGAAGCTTCGAACCATGGATATTTGGTTATGGAGACGATGTTGATGCATGGCCAGTCTTACCGCACGATTTTTTACGATTTGGATTATCGTAGTGTATCCGTTTTTCATCGCCAGCCACGGTGCGATGCAAAAACCCTTTTCTGTTCTGCCATTGAAGCAGTAGTTCCCACGTGAGAAAACGCCGTTCGACGTCTGTTGGCTTCAGTTCATACGGTACCCAATGTCCTTGCTTCTGGATCATTCCTAAAACGTTTTAAAACAGTTTACTCATCTACTTGTAATATTTTTTCAAGTAGCGTCTGACATTGGTCTTAATCGAGTAATTCCCCCAAATTTTCGTCTTCAAAAGTTTTCCGGTGCGCCAGAACGTTCTTTATCCATCATCAAGTTCAAAATCATTATTTTTAAAGTGTCGATACCAGTCCTGTCGTATCCAACAAAGCATTGTCACCATAAGTCTCACCAAAAATTCTATGTGCTTCAGCTGCTGATTTCTTTTGTATAAAGTAGTGCAATAAAATTTCCCGCAAATGCACTTTATTTGGCACAAAAGTAGATATTTTCAGAACTTAGAAAAAAATACTTTGTTTACACAAAAGTGAAATACCATACACAGAAATTTAAGATTAGATACCCTATACTGCCTTTACGAACCGGGTACTGTTACTGCCCTCTTTGAAGTAACAGCGAGAACTTATTCAAAGTCCTTTATAAAAAAACTTTGAGTTATATGAACGGCTAAAATTGGATTTGGCACATTTTAAAATGTAACAATTCAATTAATTGAAGTTATACTTCTTTTGGCGCGTTAGGGAAAAATGATGTGAGTAAATTTTTACGATGCGCGCGCACACCGTCACGAAAAACCGACGCCCTGAAGTTAGCTATAGTCAATATTTTGTTTCTTTGTATTTCTTTTGTATTTGTTGTTTGTATTTCTTTGTAATAAAAGTTTCAATGTATTAAATCCCTTTTTTCTACTGTTAGTGTCGTTTTTTTTACAAACGTAGAATAAGGTGAAAGATAAATTTTTTGAAATGATTTTTATATTGTTACGCCAAAGAAGTATAACTTGTAACGAGTGTACATAAGTACACATAGACTTTTTTTTTACTAATATTTTACTGGCAACACTGACCAATATGTCAAATACGTAATTTTAATTATTTGTATAAAAACCAAGAGACATCTTACATACAGTATTATTATTTTTAAGAAAAACAATTGTATAATATAGTTCGTAATTGTAA
Source organism: Antheraea pernyi (assembly GCA_015888305.1). Lineage (NCBI taxonomy): Eukaryota > Metazoa > Arthropoda > Insecta > Lepidoptera > Saturniidae > Antheraea > Antheraea pernyi. Next base: position 1,064,575 of record MU159129.1, on the reverse strand, counting down.
AAAATAACTTATTAAATAAAGCCTGATCAAAAGTCACAAATTATATTGTTAGGGCGCTTATTACGTTTTATAATTTTAAGCCAACATGGCGTCGTGGTATTGCGTCTTTACGTATTTCCGATCAGGTTTTAATTATAATAAAGATATTTATAAACATAGGATGTAATAACAACTAATATATATAAAAAAATCGAGGAATTTTATTTTTTAATATTTCTTTGTATATTTCGATTTGTGTTTTCATTTCGAAAATATAGTTCACTGTAAAAAGTACCTAAACGAGAGAGCGTACATAAAATATAATTAAGTATACCATTAGATAACTAATGTATAGTCTAATAATAATATTATTAATTTAATAAACTATTATGTTGACAATTATAATGTTTTTATTTAAAACTCCAAAATATTTACTTGTCCTCACATTTATGGTAAGAATTAAATATGTCAGCGAACTAGCCGACCCGTGCCCACTTCGTTGGGCAGTAATAGGCATTATCAAGCTACAACTTTTTTCTAGAACTCAATCATATATCTCTCATCGTTAAGGCATCGTTCGTAAGAAACGTTTTCGTTCGACCATTTTTTCTCCGACTCCCCAGATATTGACCCGTACAACCTCACAAACTTTACCTCTTTATAATATTAGTATAGATAATATAATCCGTTAATAGCTTCTGCCCGCGACTTCGCACGCGTAGAATAGTTATTTTGGCCTAAGACGCAGCGGAAGCTCTAAAAAGGAAAAAAAACCCCGATTTTAAAACATTCTTCATTGTTGCTCCGCTCCTATTGATCTTAGCGTGATGATATATAGCCTATGATAGTCACAAGTAACGTGGCTTTCTATTGGTAAATTTTCAAAATCGGTTTAGTACTACCTGAGATTATCCCCTACAACTTTTTTTTATAGTAATACTACAAAATGACTGCACTATGTCTAATGGTAAGCACAGTACAATCCAAAAACAACGGCAACCACCGAGTGACCCATTATCCATCGCCGGTCGCCGCTGTCATGCCGGCCTGCGAAAAGCTGGATATACACAGGCTGATCCCGAAACGCGACCCGCAGAAGCGAATCACTATGACGGGCTTTTTCGCCATATTCATGGTGGTTGCGACCCAGTCAGGCTGTAAAACCCTACCACCCCGCATTCGCCATTGCCTCGTTCGTTATTCAGCAGGGTGCACCACGTGCAGGTAAGGTTGGCTTGGGTGTCTCAAGTCTTAGATGTTATTCGACACCTTTTACACCCCATACCCCCAACGTCACAAACTCACAAACTTTACCTCTTTATAATATTAGTATAGATTATAACTTGGAATTCCTGTCTCAGCAGCCTATAAATATTATAAGGATAACTAAGAATTGAAGTCAGTTTATGTTAACAATGAGTTAAACAAACCAGCTCCTAATTAATAACTATAACAGAGATGGCTGAATATTATTACACTTAAAAGTAAAATAATTAGCGAAACCAATATACTCAAAAGACGCCACAGACATTCCTAAAGTTCACTATGTACTGTTTTAATATAAAGAAACAAACAAACCAAAGATCCTTTTTTAATAGATTTAAATGGTTTGGCTGTACGTATAATAAACCCGATCATTCTATTGGCTTTGCTTGTGATATGGTCGAGTTGTGGTCTAAATGATAATTTAGAATCAATCATGACACCTAGATCTCGCACTATGTCTGTTCGATCAATATTGACTCCTTCAATGTTATAATTGAAAGTGTAACGAATTTTGTTTTTAGTAAATGTCATGGTTTTACATTTTTGTGTATTTAGTGCCATACCATTTTTGATACACTAAGATTGTATAATATTGAGGTTGTTTTGGAGCTGAAATGTGTCGTTGTCTCCATAAATCTTTTGAAAAAATTTGATATCGTCCGCATATGCCAGGCATTTGCAATGTAATAAATCCAGGAGATCATTAATAAATGTCAAGAATAAAAGAGGGCCTAGATTAGAACCTTGTGGTACACCTGGTGTAGCAAGAAATGGTACCGAGTCAAAACCAAAAAGTACAACCAACTGTGACCTGTTTGATAAATATGAACTTATCCATCTGTAAAGGTCACTGTGGATACCTAGATGAGCCAGTTTTGCTAAAACAACAGAGTGATTGACACGATCAAAAGCCATTGAAAAGTCTGTATAAATGGCATCGACATGTATATTTTCTCATTAAAAGATTCACATAGATAAGTTATGTATTCAATTAGATTGGAGCTCGTAGAACGTTCCGAGACAAAACCATGTTGTTTTGTACTGATCTTTTGTCGTAAATGATTATAAAGATGGTCATACACTAAACTTTCAAAGACCTTTGCAAAGCAGCTCAGGATACTTATTGGGCCGTAGTTTTCAACCTTTTTTTTATCACCTGACTTATATATGGGAGTTATTTTGGTTATTTTCCATTGAGAAGGGAAAGTACCATTTTTTAAAGATTTATTAAAAATTACTGTTAAGGGTTTTACTAGACCTTCTGCACATTGACGAATAAAGAAAGGGGGAATACCGTCTGGTCCAGCACTTTTTGTGATGTCAACATTTTTTAATCGATCGTAGACAGAGTGCATTGGTGTCTGTAACTCATATAAAGAATAGCTTGAAGGAATAAAGTTAGGTGTATAGTTTACTACGGGACAGTTATCGTAAACAGAAGAAAAGTAATTTGCGAAGAGATTGACAATGTCGCTACCTGTGTCAGCTACAATATTTTTATTATAAGGCATAGTATTAGGAATAAAATTCGTAAATTTTTTACTTTTAGTGTATCGCTAAAACGTTTTTATATTTGAATTTAAATCAGCTTCAATATTCGATACATAGGTTTTGTAACAATAACTTGTAAAAACCTTTATTCTAGTCCGCAACGAGGAGTAAGTATCATAATCTCGTGGGTTTCCATACATTTTGTATCTTGAATGATACTTATCTTTAAGTCTGAATAACCTAATTAAGTCTTTTGAAAATCAGTTTGGGTAATTACTTTTTGTTTGCTTCATTTTAGGTGTATGTTTTTCAATTATTAAATGGATTGTGTTGTAAAATAATTGAACATAATCATCACATTCGAGGTCAATGTTTTGATCCCAATCTATACTGTCAAGTTCTTTTATGCAAGCATCGGAATTAGTTTTATGAAAACAGAGCCTATCAGATACCGGATTAAATTAAAGAGGTGTGAGTATATTGTTTAGCTTAATTTCTAGCGGGGGGTGGTGTACATCTGGTCTGTATTGGTTCTGCTTGTGTAAGCGAATAGATGTTCGGTTTATCAACGATAGCCAAGTCTAACATTCTATTGTTTTGGTTATATATATTTATTATATATCTTGGGTCTATGTATTGGGTATTATGTATCTTCGAGTATAATTATATTTTATAACTAAAAAGGTGTAGATACGTCATAAGCGCTTCGAACTTGGCTAGTCAGCTTATTTTTGACGGCTGCCCCATCAATCCACCCGTATCTAAGCAGCATATAACTATTTCTTTCTCACCACCGATATTGAGAATATGCCATCTTACTTCCACATTTTATCTAAGACTCCCGTTACAATATTACTTTACGTATATGTGCGTTTTCGTGTCATTTGTTTTGTCAAAATATCTTGTAGGTAACGTGTATTTAGTTGTAACTAGCGGGTCCGGCAGATGTAGTTTCGCCCTGAGACTTTGTTTTACACTACGTAACGATATCATTGTTAAATGAAATCAATAAAACAAACATTAAAATCGGTTATGTTTATCAAAAGTTATTGTAATTTTAATGAAGACGCGACTTAAGTACGACCGGGAAAGTAGATAGTATAATAATTAGATTTAATACATTCACATGAATTTATAAGTCACTGTTTTGTACATCAGGTTCCACGCGTATGAAGTCGCGGGGACAGATAAGTAATATGATACGATATACTGTAGTACCTACGTAAAGAAAATTATAGTATACATTAATATGTCTGTCATAATGTTTGGAGAAGTCCTAAGTTACGCTAAACGGCACAAAAGACGGCGGTAACAGATCACTTAGGACACTAAATTAAGAGGGAGGCGACGGGATCTAGTACGGTGGCATTAATTCTTATAAAAAATAGGACATTTTGTGGACAAATTATACGGGTTTTTGAAGTGAAAACTTTTTACCCACGTTAAGCGACTTTTTTAGGGGAACAAATTTATGGTGTCACGTCACCGATGACCTCGACATGTGTGTGACGTATTCCACTTTGCCAGATATAATATATACTCGACTGTATCATATGCGTGTTTGGGGATTTGCATGGGTACAATTTTATGATTTTGCGTTACCCACCGTCACCTATGATGTCGACATGCTCGTATCGTATTGCGCTTGCGTCAGATTAGCGACGTGTAGTATACCAGCCTGTGTACATGTATTATTGATATTTTGAATTAAGCTTGTGAAGCACACCATAAGTTTGGTTAATTAATAACTGTATAAAAATGTATAAAATTATTTATTGCAAGCTCTTCCACGAAAAATGGTCGGCCGAAGCGAAGAAGAATGATTTCCGAGGCTCACGCAGTGGTCCCAGACTGTCTACTATCGAAATATTAACCACTCCCGACGTTGCTTAACCTCAGTATCGGACAAGAACCAGTGATTTCAACACTCTTTTGGGGTGTAAGGGGTGTCGAATAACATTATAAGACTTGAGACACCCAAGCCAACTTCACCTGCACGTGGTGCACCCTGCTGAATAACGAACGAGGCAATGGCGAAAGCGGGGTGGTAGGGTTTTACATCCTGACTGGGTCGCAACCACCATGTATATGGCGAAAAAGCCCGTCATAGTGATTCGCTTCGGGTCGCGTTTCGGGATCAGCCTGTGGATATCCAGGTTTTTGCAGGCCGGCATGACTGCGGCGACCGGCGATGTATAGTGTGTCACTCGGTGGTCGCCTTTGTATTTGGATTGTACTGTGCTTACCATCAGGCGTAGTGCAGTCATTTTGCCGTGCCATTATAAAAAAAAAAACTCTACCCGACACAATGTTAAAACCACTTTTTGACACACAAAACGATTGCCGATCACAATTTTGAAAGTCCCATAAGAGGTTTCTCTACAAAAATATTTATACCACTAAGATATGACTACACGATTGCCTAATTTAAAGATCGTCTCCGTCACCCGCCCATAACAGGATTATCTACAAATCATCATAATTAATTGCCACCCTACAACATTTTCCTCGAGTACCCTACTCTGGTGAAGTCGAAATACAAAAAGTAGCTCATTCCACATTCCTCTCTCGTATGTTAGAGAGAGACGACACGCTATACCGGTCTCTGTTTGTTACTTCTGTTTCTATTACGGAGCCTTATTCATAGTCTTGCCATTGTGCACTTATTAGTTATTTAAATTGGTGTGTACCGGCGCGGTAGCTATACTTAAGGGCCAGCCCGTTTTAAGTTTAACGTGTTTACCTTCTTAGAATAGGTACATCGTCATTTAGTATCAGATAAGATCTTAGCTAAACGTTAAAACCTATAAGGTGTTATTACAAAAAACTTAAATACGTGTTGAATACTTGCTTTAAAAGGTTTCTAATTAAAAGCACCGCGCTCGTCCGAGACAAGTTCGCGTTATCCTTTTTCTCAAGTCTAACCTAACGTAACCAAAGCAAGACAAAAGAGCAAGATGGCGAACGTTCAGCGACCGCGGTGCATTTTGTTTAGGTGGTAGAGCTACGCTGAAGTTATTAATGGTCACCGCCCCTCTCCCTCCGCCCCCC